>PVJC01029093.1:0-23131 GCA_004026665.1 Murina feae | reverse complement strand
TCTCTCTCTCTCTTTCTCTCTCTCTCAAAATTAAACAGCAAAGATTATTCAAGCAGCAATTGAGTTTGAGATATCAGAGGATATACATATGGCAAATCATAAGCAAGTCTTAGGAGACAAAAAAAAAGAGGTCAGCTTTTATTGAGATTTAGGAGAAAATTAGAAAGAGGTTGTGGTGGTGTCTTGTTGCTGGCTGGTAATCAGTTGACTGCTGTTGCTCAGGAAGGAGGCTAGGCAACTGGTCACTAAGGAGGCACACAGGGAAGGGTGCTTCCTTCTTCCTCTTGATTGTATAAGTTGCAGGTACTGGTTACATAAATGGTGAGGGGTAAGTGCATGAGAACTCTCCCTTCAGGGCTTCCTGAATCCCTTTTTCATGACGGTTGCATTTATTATTATTATTATTGTTTAAAATATTACAAAGAGTAGTACATATGTCTCCTTTTCCTTTTTCCCCTTGACCTTTCCCTGGCCTCCCCTACCACCCAGTGTTTTGTGTCCATTGGTTATGCTTACATGGATGCATAAAGTCCTTTGGTTGATCTGTTTCCCCTCCCCTGAAACCCTCCCCAGCCTTCCTGCTGTAGTTTGACAGTCTGTTTGATGCTGCTCTGCTTCTGTATCTATTTTTGTTTATCAGTTTACTAGGGGCCCGGTGCACAAAAATTTGTGCACTCCGGAGGTCCCTCAGACTGACCTGTGCCCTCTCACAGTCTGGGACTCCGCTGGGGATGTCCACCTGCTGGTGTGCCTGGCCAGCCTGGGTGAGGGGCTGATGGCTGTTTGAAGGCTGCCCAAGCCCCCAGTGGGGTCCCTCACCCCATGGGGGTGTGGCTAGCCTGGGTGTGGGCCTGAGAGCCGTTTTTAGACTTTCAGGCTGCCCACAGTCCCTTCAGGTTTTGTGTCCCTACTGAGGTACCTGGCCAGCCTGGGTGAGGGGCTGATGGCTGTTTTCAGGCTGGCCAAGCCCCCCAGTGGTGTTCCTCACCCCATTGGGGTGTGGCCAGTGTGGGTGATGGGCTGAGGGGCATTTTCAGCTTTTCAGGCTGCCCACAGCTCCCATTGACCCAATGTCCCAGCAAGGCTGGCTGGACGCAGGTTTCTGGGGTTTGTTTATCTTCTATAATTGATACACTGTTCCTTTAAGCCGAGGCCTAGGCAGGTAACGAAACCTCCTGTCTGCCTCAGCTCGTGGCTTCTATAATGAAACAATGTTTCCCTTAGTAGTCAGGCCCGGCCTGCTATTTGCTTCAGCTTCCGAGGCTTCTATCATTGAGACATTGTTGCAAATATGTTGTTGCCTGGAGCCGGGAGAAACCCAGGCGGCCCACAAACAGTTTCACTCCTGCTGCAATGGAAACTGCCTGTTTACTCAGCTCCGTGAGTGCTATTCTCCATCTTGGCTGGGTTAATTTGCATACAGCCACTCTGATTGGCTGGTGGGCATGGCTTAGGTGTCCCAAAGAGATGGTTAATTTCAATATTATGCTTTTATTAGATTAGATAATGGTCTTTATTGTCCATAAATGAGTAATGTCATGTGGTATTTTTCTTTCATTGATTGGCTTATTTCACTTAGCATAATGCTCTCCAACTCCAACCATGCTGTTGCAAATGGTAAGAATTCCTTCTTTTTTCAGCAGCATAGTATTCCATTGTGTAGACATACCACAGTTTTATAATCTATTCATCTATTGATCAGCACTTAGGCTGTTTCCAAATCTTAGCTATGGTGAATTGTGCTATGAACATAAGGATGGATATACCCTTTCTGATTGGTGTTTCTGGCTTCTTGGGATATATCCCTAGAAGTGGGATCACTGGGTCAAATGGCAGTTCCATTTTTAAATTTTTGAGGAAACGTCATACTGTCTTCCATAGTGGTTTCACCAGTCTGCATTCCCACCAGCAGTGGCGAGGGTTCCTTTTTCTCCACATCCTCTCCAGCAATTGTCGTTTGTTGATTTGTTGATCATAGCCATTCTCACAGGTGTGAGATGATACCTCATTGTTGTTTTGATTTGCATCTCTCGGATGATTTAGTGACTTTGAGCATGTTTTCATACGTCTCTTGGCTTTCTGAATGTCCTCTTTTGAAAAGTGTCTATTTAGGTCCTTTGCCCATGTTTTGGTTGGATTGTTTATCTTCCTTTTGTTAAGTTGTTTGACTTCCCTATAAATGTTGGAGATTAAACCTTTATCAGTGATAATATTGGAAAATATGTTCTCCCATGCAGTGGGCTTTCTTGGTGTTTTGTTGATGGTTTCTTTTGCTGTACAGAAGCTTTTTATTTTGATGTAGTCCCATTTGTTTATTTTCTCTTTAGTTTCCAATGCCCTCAGAGCTGTATCGGTGAAAAAATTGCTTTGGCATAAGTCTGAGATTTTGTTGCCTTTAAATCCCTCTAGTATTTTTATGGTTTCCCATCTCACATTTAAGTCCTTTATCCATTTTGAGTTTATTTTTGTGTATGGTGTAAGTTGGTGGTCTAGTTTCATTTTTTTGCATGTATCAGTCCAATTTTCCCAACACCATTTATTGAAGAGACTGTCATGACTCCATTCTATGTTCTTGCCTCCTTTGTCAAATATTAATTGAGCATATTGGTTTGGGTCGATTTCTGGGTTCTCTATTCTGTTCCATTGGTCTGTATGTCTATTCTTCTGCCAGTACTAGGCAGTTTTGAGCACTGTGGCTTTGTAATACAGCTTGATATCTGGTATTGAGACCCCACCTACTTTGTTCTTCTGTCTCAGGATCGCTGCAGCTATTCGGGGTCTTTTATTATTCCAGATGAATTTTTGGAGAGTTCATTCTAGGTCTTTGAAATATGCCATTGGTATTTTGATGGGGAATGGCTTGAATTTATAAATTGCTTTGGGTAATATGGACATTATAATGATATTGATTCTACCAATCTATGAACATGGTATGTTCTTCCATCTGTTTATGTCTTCCTCTATCTCTTTTTTCAACGTCCTGTAGTTTTCTGAGTACACGTCTTTTACCTCTTTAGTTAAGTTTATTCCTAGGTATCTGAATTTTTTTGGTGCGATGGTAAATGGGATTGCTTTTTTAGCCTCTCTTCTGTAAGTTCACTATTGGGTGTCATATAGAATGTACATGTTTAGCTTTAATATATATTGAGAGGGTTAAGGGCACACGGTACAATATATAAATCTTGTAACATAGAAACCCACAACTGAATCCTATATGTTCATGTTGACCAATGTCACCCCAATAAATTTAATTTAAAAAATAAATAATAACAATAATAATAATAAATAATATATATTAAGAATTTTTAAAGGGCATTTGAAACATATTTTCTTCCATTTAAAAATGTAAGGAAATAGACTTTTTCAAATTTTAAAAAACTATCCAGAAATTAATATATTTAATTTTCTATTTTAGTGGTTCAATTGCTTTATTGAACCTTCTCGAATATTAAATGACTTTTATAGATCTAATATCTTTACTCCAAAGTCCCAATAAACTTAAAGTTATTCTAAATTTCAAAATATACAACATGATTTTAATAAGATTTTAACAAATCCACAAGTTCAAATTAAGTACTCAATTAGATATTTTAAATGATATAAGAAATTTGATCTTTCAGCAATAAAAAGAAGGGACCTTATATTTTGTTAACTCTTGCCACCTACACAACTACTCCAAAATATTATGTCTTAAACAAAAATTATTTCTCATTATCTGTGTCTGAGGGTTGGCTGCAGTTTGGTTATCCCAGGATGGGCTTAGCTAGGGGATTCTGCTTCAGGCCACTGGAGTTGGAATTAGTTGGTAGGGGCTGTTCCACTCTACAGGTGTGCATTCTGAGGCCCAGATTGAAGGAACAGTCACCTGGTACAGGGGGTGGGGTGGGGGTGGGGTTTCTTGTTGTGTGGCAGAACTGCAAGAAAACAAGGGGAACAATGCAAGGTGGCTTTAAGCCTAGGCTTTTGACTAACACATCATCACTTCTGCCCACCTGCCACTGACCAAAGCAAGTCATACAGGCAAACCAAAATCAAGGAGCTAAAAAATTCCATCACAATGAGGGCATGGCTAGTTTGTGAATGCTGAAAGGAGTGAAGAATTGGGACCAATAATGCATGTATATGTCTACCTATTATATCTATGTGTATGGCAACAAATTATACAATTGCCTTCTGATTTGTTTTCCATTCTATGTCAAAAGAAAGTCAGGCTTAGTTTACTTTCACATGGGAACAACAACAGTATTTATTTTCTATTCTCCTTCAAAGGTGCTTATATAACCTAGTACCTCGTCATAATTTTATAAGGCAAGATTTTTACTTGATCATTATCAAAAGTAAGTTGATTTATTATAATGATGCTATTGTGATAACTTATCTATAAAAAATAAAGCCTAGAAAGAAATGAGAACTGTGATACCTCATTTATTCAATTTTGAGGCAAAAACCTGGGCTGAGATTATAGGACACTCTCCCAAGATAGTACAGAATATCTCATCTAATAAAAGAGTAATATGCAAGTTGACCCTCACTCCATTACACCCACAACCCATATCCACAAGCTACACCCATCAACCAATCAGGAGCAAATATGCAAATTAACTCAACTAAGATGGTGGAGGCCAAAGAACTGGAGTTGCCCCAGGCAATGGAGGAAGCCAGGGCCCTAGTGGCCCTGAACTCTACTCAAGGCTACAAAGTTTCAATTATAGAAGATAAACAACCCCCAGATACCTGCCCGGCTGGGTTGTCAGGGGCAACCCAGGCTTCGAGCGGGGGGTGGGGGGTGGGGTGGGGTTGGGGGCCTAAGGAAACAAAGTTTCAATTATAGAAGTTAAATAAATCCCAGATATTTGCTTCCAGCCAGGCACCCCAGTAAGGACCTGAACCCTGAAGGGGCTGTGGGCAGCCTGAAAATGGCCAGCCCCTCACCCAGGCTGGCCAGGCACACCAGCAGGTGGATATCCCCTGAGGGGTTCCAGACTGTGAGAGGGCACAGGCTGGGATGAGGGACCCCCCCTCAAATGTATAAATTTTTGTGCATCTGGCCTCTAGTATGTAATATATTTGTGCATACATACAGAATTTTTGCCAGGCCTTACTAATTTGAAAGAGGCTCAATGGTTTGTAGGAAGGACTATTTGGATGTTGGTGGGTACATATGTTACACTCAATATATTATTAACCTTTATATACCAAGTGTCCAAAAAATAAAAAATCTGAATTTTAGAGGAAAGAGGCTTTGAGAGATTTACAAAGGAAGAGTTGTAGTTCATGTAGTAAAATCAAGGTCATATAATGTTGATGAATACATTATTTTGGAAATATTGGATGAGTCTGACATATGAACACATCTGTAAAACCATCTTGGCAGTCAAGATGACAAACATTTTCATCACTCCCTTAAGTTTCAACATGCCCCTATAAGCCTCCTGCTCTGACAACCACTGGTCTACAATCTGTCACTCTAAGTTATTTTGCATTTTTAGTATATATAGAAATCAAATAATACAGCATGTACTCTCTTTATATTGGTTTACTTTTACTCAGCATAAAGATTTGGACAGTCATCCATGTTGTTGCCTATATGAATAGTCCCTTCTTTTTATTGCTGAGTAGTACTCCATTGTGTGGATATACCACTATTTTTCCTCAATTACCTGTCAATAGACTTTTGGATTGGTTTTAGTAAAGCTAAATATGTTTTTTTGTTGTTGTGCATCAGTTTATGTTGTTCATTAGATTCCACATATGAGTGATATCATGTGATATGGATCTTTCTTGACTGGCTTATTTTGCTTAGCATAATGCTGTCTATGTTCATCCATGCTGTTGCCCATGGTAAGAACTCTTTCTTATTTTTACCACAGCGTAGTATTCCATTGTGTAGATGTACCACAATTTTATAATCCACTCATCTGCTGATGGGCACTTAGGGTGTTTCCAAATCTTAGCTATGATAACTTGTGCTGCTATGAACATAGGGATGCATATGTCCTTTCTGATTGGTGTTTCTGAGTTCTTGGGGATATATTCCTAGAAGTGGGATCACTGGGTCAAATGGGAGTTCCATTTTTAATTTTTGGAGGAAACTCCAAACTGTTTTCCACAGTGGCTGCACCAGTCTGCATTCCCACCAGAAGTGCAGGAGAGTTCTCTTTTCTCCATATCCTCACCAGCACTTGTCATTTGTTGATTTGTTGATGTTAGCCATTCTGACAGATGTGAGATGGTACCACACTGTCGTTTTGATTTGCATCTTTAAGATGATCAGTGACTTTGGGCACTTCTTCATATGCCTTTGGGCATCTGTATTTCCAGTTTGGAGAAGTGTCTAATGAGGCCCTTTGCCCATTTTTTAATTGAATTGCTTATCTTCTTTTGTTAAGTTGTATGAATTCCCTGTATATTTTGGAGGTTAGTTCCTTATTGGATGTATCATTGGCAAATACATTCTCTCATGGAGGGGCCACTCCTGTTATTTTATTGATGGTTTCTTTTGCTGTGCAGAAGCTTTTCATTTTGATGTAGTCCCATTTGTTTATTTTCTTTTTAATTTCTATTGTCCTAAGAGATGTGTCCATAAACATATTGTTACGAGAGATGTATGAGATTTTGCTGGCAATGGTTTCTTCTAGGATTTTTATGGTTTCATGTCTTACATTTAAGTCTTTTATCCTTTTTGAGTTTATTTTTGTGTATGGTGTAAGTTGGTGGTCTAATTTAATTTTTTTTTCTGAGATTTTACTGCCTATGTGTTTTATTTTTTCTTCTAGGATTTTTTTTTATTTCTTAAAATCTTTATTGTTCAGATTATTACAGTTGTTCCTCTTCCCCCCCCCATAGCTCCCCTCCTCCCAGTTCCCACCCCACCCTCTGTCCTTACCTCCCCCCCCCTCCAGCTGTTCTCATCCATAGGTGTACGATTATTGTCCAGTCTCTTCCCGCACCCCCAACACCCTTTCCCTCTGAAAATTGCCAGTCCAATCTCTTTATACGCCTATGATTCTATTCTATTCACCAGTTTATTCTGTTCATCAGATTTTTTATTCACTTGATTTTTAGATTCATTTGTTGATAGATATGTATTTGTTGTTCATAATTTTTATCTTTACTTTTTCTTCTTCCTCTTCTCAAAGGATACCTTTCAGCATTTCATATAATACTGATTGGGCGGTGATGAACTCCTTAAGCTTTTTTTTTTGTCTGTGAAGCTCTTTATCCGACCCTCAATTCTGAATGTTAGCTTTGCTGGGTAAAGCAATCTTCGCTGTAGGTTCTTGCTATTCATCACTTTGAATATTTCTTGTCACTCCCTTCTGGCCTGCAAAGTTTCTGTTGAGAAATCGGCTGACAGACGTATGGGTGCCCCTTGTAGGTAACTGACTGCTTTTCTCTTGCTGCTTTTAAAATTCTCTCCTTGTCTTTTGCTCTTGGCATTTTAATTATGATGTGTCTTGGTGTGGTCCTCCTTTGGATTCCTTTTGTTTGGGATTCTCTGAGCTTCCTGGACTTGGAAGTCTATTTCTTTTACCAAGTAGGGGAAGTTTTCTGACATTATTTCTTCAAATATGTTTTCAATATCTTGCTCTCTCTCTTCTTCTGGCACCCCTATAATTCTGATGTTGGTACGCTTGAAGTTGTCCCAGGGGCTCCTTACACTATCTTCATATTTTTGGATTCTTTTTTCTTTTTACTTATCCATTTGGGTATTTTTTGCTTCTTCATATTTCAATTCTTTGACTTGATTCTTGTGTTCCTCTAATCTGTTGTTGGATCTCTGTATATGATTCTTTATTTCAGTCAGTGTATGCTTAATTTCTAGTTGGTCCTTTTTCATATCCTTGAGGGTCTTATTAGATTTATTGAGGGTCTCACTAAATTTATCAGCAGTTTCTAGAAAATTCTTGAAAAATCGTAAAACCATGGTTTTGAACTCTGTATCCAGTTGTTTGTTTTCCTCCATTTCTGTCATTTGTGATCTCTTTCTTTGTCTCTGCATTTTGGCTGCTTGCCTGGGTTGATCTGGGTTGATAGAGTGGCTTTCTGTGTTAGGTGATCACTGAGAGGAACTGACCTCCAAGCCACTTGGAAATCCAATCAGCTGTGTCTACATTGGGAGAACTTCTGTGCTGGAGACACCCTTATGGGGCAAGAGCTTTGGTACAAGACCCCTCGGTAGTTGGCAATTGTATCTCCAAGGAGGTGCTATTTTTAGCTTCTGCCTGGAGCTTCCCAGCCTTTTATATGCAAAAGCCTCTGTGCACAGCTTGGGTGGGGCAGGGTCTTGGGAAGTCTACAGAGTAGAACAGCCAGCTATGGCCGCTTCTCAGCCCTGCCCTAAGGGGCACCGGGTCTCAAGCTGCTCTGGAGTTTCTCCTGGTGCCTGATGGTGCCCGACAGTCCAGCTCCTCCCCATATGGTTCTGAGTTCCCAGAAACTCACCTGGAACTGGAGTTCAGAGCCATCAGGAGCTTGTGCCTCCCTCCGGTATGAAATGCTGCCAGCCCTTTCTGCGAGTCCCTTTGCGTGCACCTCCGTACCTCTGCACTTTATTTCCGCACCTCCTCTGAGTCTCAGTCTCTTTCTAGTTGTAGAATTTCCACTCAGCCAGCCTTCCTGTGGGTCTGGGTGGTGTCCGCTTTTTTTTTTCTCTTTTTTTTGTTGTTTTAAAATAGTTGTGCACAGCCGCAATTCCGGTGTTCACTTATGCCGCCATCTTGGTTCTCTTTCTCTAATTTAATTTTTTTGGCATGTATCTGTCCAATTTTCCCAACAACATTTGTTGAAGAGATTGTCTTAATTCCATTGTATGTTCTTGCCTCCTTTGCCAAATATTAAATGAGCATAATGACTGGATCCAATTTCTGGGTTCTCTGTTCTGTTCCATTGGTCTATATGCCTGCTCTTTTCCCGGTACCAGGCTGTTTTGAGAACAGTGGCTTTGTAGTATAACTTGAGATCTGCTATTGTGATTCTAACTTTGTTTTTCCTTCTCAAGATTTCTGCAGCTATTCAGGATCTTTTTTAATTCCATGCAAATTTTTAGAGAATTTGTTTTAGCTCTGTGAAATATGCTGTTGATATTTTAATAGGGATTGCCTTGGATTTGTAGATTGCCTTGGGTAATATGGACATTTTAATGATGTTCATTCTACTAACCCATGAACATGGTATATTCTTCCACTTGCCTATATCTTTCAGACCCAGAGACATAGAAATATTGAACAGACTATCAAACCTCAAACAGAGGGAAGGCAGAGGAGGGTGGGGGGAGGAGACATCAACCAATGAACTCATATGCATATATGCATAACCCAAGGACACAGACAGTGGGTGGTGAAGGCTTGAGGGGAGGAGGGTGGGAGAGTGCAATGGGGAAAAAGGGGGACATATGTAATACTTTCACCAATAAAGATTTATTTATATATATAAAAAAGTTGAAGATGTGCTGATAAACCCCAGGGGTACTTTTTATATATACATCAAAATACATGTACAAACATTTTTGTAGTAACCTTGTTCATAATAATCCAAAATTGAAAACAATCCACATGCCCATAAATAGAATAGATAATAAAATTGTGGTGTATTGCATAGAGTATTTTACTTCATGTAGCAATACAAATTAAAGAGTTATAACTGTATAAAAATTATAGATGAACATTAAAAATATAATAATGACAAAAGAAGAAAGTCATATGCTTTGAACAGACTTATGTGGATCTCACAGAGTTCCTAATAAGAGAAAGGAATGATGACTGTACAAATGAAGATGGTAATTACTTTTCAAAGAGAAGGGACTGTGAAGAGTGAGCAGCTCACCTGGTGCTTCTGAGGAGCTAAAAATGACCTCTTTTTTGAACAGGGTGGTGGTGAAGTGAATATTTGCTACACACTTACATTTAAGTTGTACATTTGTATTTTATGAACTCAGCTTGTGTTTTATATTTCATAATTAAAATAGAAAAAAATCAGAGTCATATTATACAAAAACTTTGGAGCTATAAAAAATGGTTTTGAATCTGTACTCTATCATAATTTGTGATCTTTTGAAAATTCTAATTTCTTCATTTTCTGGATGAGGATGATAGCTCTTAATTCATAGATATGTTGTAAGAATTAAATTAGATAGTATACAGAACTAGATTATCAGTGTATATACTTAGATACATAGAGTCAGGTTCTGATAAACATTGTTAATCCTATATAACAGCAAACTGAAAACTTACTAAATCTTTGTGAATTTAGTTTTACTGTAGTTGATAACAAAGATAAGATTTGGATTTGGTGGCTCATAAGAAAACGAAATAAGCTAAAAGTTAAAGTATCAAAGTTTAAATTTGCTTGTTGTGATATTCACTTTTAAAGAAAATACACCTTTGACTTCAAGATCATATTGCAGCTCAAATTCAAAATTTAAACTGAGGCATATTAAATGGCGTGGGCACGTCTGCCCCCTAGTGGCCAGTGCTCTACTATATGAAGAGAATGCTGAATGTTAAAACTTGGAAGCTGGAGTAAAAGCTGCTAAGGCTTCTAATTCTTAAAAGAGTAATCACAACAGAAAACTTTAAAAATGCATAATTTTGTAAAAGGTATGCCATATTTAAATGGTAAGTAATTTGCTCTTTGTGTTGATTATGTGATAGTATTTGGAAATGCTGTGTTCTGTGTTACATGTTAAAAATCTTATTTCTGGCTTTATATTCATGCCTATTCGCATTTCAAACTAACATGAGTTTATGTTATTGTAGCATGTTTGTCAACTTTCAGAATAGGAATTTGAATTTATTATAACCAAGGTGTATGTTGATCAATGAACACGTAAAATAAAAACTTTTGCCTTTTGCTTTTTATAATGTGATCCCCACTTACATTACTTCTGAATAATGAAATTTTGAACTACTTATATGTAAATTAATTTGTACAGCCAGAATGACAACCTGTGGAATAAGAGAAACATTTTGCTTATTGTGTCATGATTCTTCTATTTTAATTTATATTTGATTTAGGATTATTTCCTAAGAGCCAAGAGTTTGCAAATTAATCACTATAGTAAACTGATATAAAATCATGACTCGGTGTTTCCTTCACAGAGATTTAAGATGGATTCTTTTCAGCTACATGGTATTAAGTCAAACAATAAAACAAGAACTCCACTGAGTGACTTCCTCTTCCCGACTATTTTATGCATCCTCCCATCTTCATACTTTTTCTCATACTTTGGGGCAGTTACTTACTTTCAATTCACCTTGTTTTATCATCTGGGTAATGGGGATAATTATAGTACCTGCCTCAGAGAGTTGTTTTGAGGATTAAATGAGAGAGTATATGTAATGCACTTTTTAAAAAGTGTGGGAAACACAGTAAGCACTAAATAAATACCTATTATCATTGTTCATCTTTCCCAAATCTTCCTTTTATAATATACCTCACCTTACACGCCTTTACTACCTGCCAATCAAGAATTGTTTTCTCTGGTGTTTGCATTCTGCTGACTCCCAGTAGATACCTGTCAAGCGTTATCATACTGTATGTCAATTATTTAGCTACAAGGCCTTGTACATGGCACACTGTTTTTTGTGGGCAGGAGTTCAATTGGTATAGTTTCTGCACATAATACATGTTCAGTAATGTTTTGGGAAATTAAAGGAAGTAATTAGAAAGCATGAAGGCTGATAGGATGTCAACCTGATTCATTAAAAGCCAATTGAGGGCAACAAAACTAGCTACTTAATACGTAGAGGACAGAGGAAGAAAAGGCAACGAAAGGTGAAGTGGAAGCCTTACTCCCTTTATTAGTCCATTTTAATGGCCCCCCGCACCCCTCAAACTACAGGCAGGAAACAGAAGCAAACCCAGGTCTTTTGAACAAGCTATTTAATGTAGAAATTTGGATACACAAGTTATGGGAAAACTGAGAAGGCAAATGAAGGGTAGAGAAGCAAGCCAAATGTTAGCCATACAGAGGCAGAGCAGCATCGAGCAGACTGTCAAACTATAGCGGGAAGGCTGGAGGGGGAAGGGTTGTGAAGCGGGGAGGGGGTTCAGAGATCAACTAAGGACTTGTATGCATGCATATAAGCATAATCAATGGACACGAGACACTGGAGGGTAGAGGAGGCCGGGGAAAGGTCAATGGGGGGAAAAATGAGACATATGCAATGCTCTTTGTAATACTTTAAGTAATAATAACAATAAAAAGATTAGAAAAAGTTAGCCATGGAGGGGAGGCAAACTTTACCTCTGCCAATCCTAAACTTTCACCTGGGGCTTTTAACAAAAAGAAATATTAACAAAAGCAAAATGGTTTATTAAATGTATAGCACAGGTCATGTGGGGGCAACACCTCTGCAAAAAGTAACTGGAAGCTGTGACTTAGAACTCCACCTCATACAGCATCTTCAACAAAGAGCAGTGGATTTGTAGAGAAATGTCTGCACAGAGGAAGACAGTTTCAGGCTTCCAAGGATGGCAAACCGAGGGCAGGTAAATGTGCGGAAGGGAACTAATGGAGTGAGGTTTGTCTGTGGATTGCTCTGGTGCTGTCCGGGCTAAGAATCTGTCTCCAGTAAAGAGAGAATTTATATCCTGTTCTTAGGCAGCAACGGAGAGGGTAGAGAAAGCTTTTCCTGCTTCTTCGTTACCTGTAGCTCAAAATAATTTTTATGTCAAAGAGGTATACAGAATTGTGGGCCACATATTCTGATTTCCTTCAACTAAAACGGGAAGCCACTACCACCGGTAGGACAGAGACAACATGAAGAGATGGTGTTATCAGTACCAAGAAGCCAAAGTTCTTTGGATGAAACCCTAACCGTAGTGGGGGCTTCCCAGGGAGAAGGGAAACTGCACAGGTGGGGCCATGCATGGAAGCTGGAGCCACGAGGAAAACCCAGTTGCTGCTAGAGGTCATGCTCAAGAGTGAGAGAGGAGCTGATGCCCCAGGACCTCCGCACTCCTGCCCTGCAGTCCCAGGCTGGCATCTCCTGCTGGCCAACTTACAGCAGCTGAGGTGCGAGCCTGGGCAGAGCAGTCTACCGGATAGGGCTGCTCTGTGATATGGCATGGAATTGGGTGCCTCTCTGAGGAACAGATCTGGAGACAAAAGTTCAGCTGACCATCCTATAGCCCCTTTTTCTGCCCTCAGATGTGTATTTTTTTTTTTTTTTTAGAGAGAAAGGAAATAGATGGTACAGGAACATTTTGATTCTTTCTAAAAATATATATTTTATTGATTTTTTTACAGAGAGTAAGGGAGAGGGATAGAGAGCTAGAAACATTGATGAGAGAGAAACATCCATCAGCTGCCTCCTGCACATCCCCTACTGGGGATGTGCCAGCAACCAAGGTACATGCCCTTGTCTGAAATCAAACCTGGGACTCTTCAATCCACAGGCCGATGTTCTGTCCACTGAGCCAAACTGGTTAGGGCTGTATTTCAGTCTCTGGCCATCTCTCCATTCCTAAACACAGGATAAATGTTCATGCTTCTACTACTCTGCAGCACAGGACACAATCTCTATATGTTGTATTTTTTCCTATTAGAATTCAACAAATTGTTCAAAGCTCAATTTGAATACTGCACCATTATGTAACTTTCCTCACACTATCAGTTAAATGAAGAATTCCATCAATACTTTAGATGTCCCATAGCAGTAATTTTTGCTTTACAGTATAATGATATATGTATATATCCTCTCCTAATAATAAAAACATTTTCAGCTATTGCTTGACTAAAAATCCCCAAGGATTCAACAATTGTTTTAGTGCCAAAATGTGTGGACTGTGAATTGCTTCCATAGGCGATTCTGCCTCCACTCACAGCCCAGAGCCCAAGCAGACATACATTCTCTGTCTGGACACCAGGGGGCACTTCTATTTACTCAGAGTATGAAAAGGACTTCCTCCTGGAGATATGGGCAGGTTGAAGCTGCAAATGCATGTCAGGATTTTACTCTTTTTGGAGAACCCACCACTACTGGCGTGGGTGTAATTTAATCTAATCTAATAGAAACATAATATTGAAATTGACCGTTTCTTCCGGATGTCTAAACCAATCAGAGCGGCTGCATGCAAATTAACCCAGCCAAGATGGAGGCCAGCAGTCATGGAGCTGCTAGAGTAAACAGGCAGCTTCCATTGCAGCAGGAGTAAACTGTTAGCTGGCTGGGCTTCTCCCGGCTCCAGGCAACAATATATTTGCAACATTGTCTCAATCATAGAAGCCTCAGAGCAATGGAGGAAACTGCCTGCCTAGAGTCTACTAAGGCAACATTCTTTCAATTTTAGAAGCCACGAGCTGAAGCAACAGGAGGCTTCGTTACCTACCTAGGCTTCAGCTTAAAGGAACAGTGTATCAATTATAGAAGATAAAACAAACCCCAGGAACCTGCTTCCAGCCAGCCTGCTGGGACATTGGGTCAATGGGAGCTGTGGGCAGCCTGAAAGTCTGAAAACAGCCCTTAGTCCATCACCCATGCTGGCCACACCCCAATGGGGTGAGGGACACCACTGGGGGGCTTGGCCAGCCTGCAAATAGCCATCAGCCTCTCACCCAGGCTGACCAGGCACACCAGCAGGTGAACATCCCCAGAAGGGTTCCAGACTGCGAGAGGGCACAGGTCAGGCTGAGGGACCTCCTGAGTGCACAAATTTTTGTGCACCGGGCTCCTAGTTTAAAAATAAAGTGTATTGATTTTTTTTTTTATTAAAAAAAAGATAGTTTTCTTCTTCCAAATTCAGAAAAGGTTTCCATTTCTTTTTCAAGACAAGGGTACAACAGGTGAGAAGGTTATGAGTGGTATGCTTTTCCTTTACAGCTGGTATGGAAGCTGATTCATGAACAAAAATGGCCGTGTCGGTCATTATCTGCAGTATCTATAGCTTCAGACTACATATTTCCCCGCGTATCAAATGGCAGATTGAGTGCATAGAAAATGTAGCCCAGACAAGTACCAGTATCTTTGGAAAAGACAACTCACCTGTTCAACAACATTCTTTACTGAGCATTTCATGTGCCAGGACCTGTTCAAGTGCCTTAGGAAGGTCAAGTTTGCACAAAGTTTGGTCCCAGTGATTGCTGGGATTGTGAGGCAGTTCCTTTTGGGGATGTGAATTGGAGCTATTGAGGGCCCAGCTTGGACTAAAGTGAAACATTCTAACCACATCATAACAATGTGAAGGACAGGCATTTCCACATGCATGCCTCAGTCATTCCCAGATCGCAGTATCTAGAGACTTGCAACTCTTCTTTCCGGGAGCTCCACAAAGTTGGAATATTCTTCAAGAGTCTCAGATGGTGGGTTTTTGAGATTCACTCCTTTACTGTTCTAATTTTTCTCCTTTCCCAGGCACATTTTGTTTTTAAAACATTTGGCACCCACCTGGGCTACATTTCCTATGCATTCATTATGCATGGAAAATATGTTTACCCTGAACATCATGTGAATTTCAAGTTACAAGAATGGACTCCTGGTTGTATTCAACAGACTCGATTCCTTTCATCCTTCATGCTCATTCTCCATGTGAATCCCCACTGCGCAGGGTATTGTGCCTGATTCCAGGGACTGAAGGGATAGCATTACAATGGGACTCTGGCGGCACAGAGTCAGCATTTTGCAGGATTGTTAAATAGCTTTGTGATCTGAAGTTAATTTCTTTGCTTCTGTAACATTTAAATATTTATGTTAGTAAAATTGGGAGCTTGAAGTTCACAAGATTAATTCTAAGCTCCTCCCCAGGTCTAAAATTCTATGATAATATACCTCCAAGAACCTCAATGTACACATTTGCATATATAGGCCCAGAAGTTAAAATTCCATAAGATATGTATCTCATACACATGAGGTTATAAATCATATAATTTAATTTTAAAACATCTTTGATGAGCAAGTGGTAGGAAAAGTACTGACATAAAGACACTGGCATCTATAAGTTACAAACTCTTTTTGTGACTTTTACCTCACCTTTCCCTCATTTTCTATTCAAACAATTTTTGTCACCATTTGTAGTTGAGCAGAATCAAAGTGGGATATAAAATCCAGTCCAATTCTGTTTCCCCAAATCATTTAAAATTACCAAATGGTGTACCAAATATCTGTAATTGGCTCCAGTTTGTCATTTGTGGGCTCAAAGGACAAGACTGTATGTCCAGAAAAGTGAGAATATTTCATTACTTCAACCAGGTTAAGTCTGTGCGACCAAGAAGAAACACGATCATAATCGGCAATGAGACCTGGGCAGGGGAGGAGAATGACAGACCAAGCAGGTGGTAAGACACAGGAAGGGCAGTGGGAGAAGGGACTGGAGAGCTGGGAACACAGCTGCACTGAAAGGGAGTCATCTGCATGCAGGCCTGTGAGCTTCAATATTGATCAGAATGATGACTAGGTGGCTCTGTTCAGTTACTAATTTCATGTTTCCTTTTTTTCTGCTGTTAGTCACAAAATGAATTGGTTGCATTAAGAGCTAGTATAAAGTCATAAAACCACAATACAGTAATTATGCTGAACAACATTTATTATTGCTCTTTTCCCTTAATTCCAGTTATTATAAATATGTTGCAGAAATTTAGAATAATATACAGGATTATAAGACAATGACTCACAAGGGCTAATTATAAAGCACACACTCTTTTACATAATCATTTATGAATGTACTAGAGGACCGGTGCATGAATTTCATTCATTGGGGGGGGGGGGCGTGGAGAGCAGGTGGGGAGGTCCCTCAGCCTGACCTGCACCATCTCCAATTCAAGAGCCCTCAGGCGATGTGCTACTGATGGCTTAGGCCCACTCCAAGTGGTTCTCTGCTCTCTGTGGGGCCTGCCTGCTCCACATCATGGGGATGTGCAAGCAGACCCTGCTGGGTGCTGCCTGTGGGTCCTGATTGCCTGCTCCCTGGTCACCACAGTCACCGCCCAGCAGGCCCTGCTGGAAGCTGCTTGTGGGCCTGATTGCCTGCTCCCCAGTCGCAGCGGCAACCACCCAGCTGGGTGCTGCCTGTGGCTCTCCTTGCCTGCTGGGCTCACGTTGCCAGAGTGACGCTGTCAGTGTCCTGCAACAGCTGCTATGGGCACCGACCGCAATCTTTGTCACGAAGTGATGGTTAATTTGCAAATTACTCTTTTAGATAGGATATGACACTTCTGGGTAATCAAATCTCCTCATCAAAATCAAAGATAAGGAAAGACATTAATGCACAGTAAAACTAACTTTAAAATATCTTTAAAAATTATGTTGTGCCCAGCAGGTATAGCTCAGTGGTTGAGCATGGATCTATGAACCAGGAAGTCACAGTTGGATTCCAGGTCAGGAATATGCCTGGGTTGTGGGCTGGATCCCCAGTGTGCGGCATACAGGAGGCAGCCAATCAATGATTCTCTCTAATAATTGATGTTTCTATCTCTTTCTCTCCCTCTCCCTTCCTCTCTGAAATCAAAAATATATTTAAAAATTATGTTGTTTACTTTATTCTTCCCAGAAGCCTACCAAAAGGTACTTAGATATGCAAACAGGTGGAGAATCAGGTACACTCTCAGCTATGCCAAGTCACCAAGTCATCTCTCAGGGACTTTCCTAAAAGTGAGTCACTAAGAGAGGTTCCGTCTAAGCTCCAACAGGTGACCTGCTGTTCTAATGTGGCGCTTCCTTGCAGGAGCTGTAAAAATGCATCAGAAAAGGCACTTAAATGTTCAATAGATTTTTCAAAGTTCCAGAGTCATTCAATGGGAAGAGGAACAAATAAGTAAATACATGTGGGGTAAAGAAAGTTAAACCCTTACCTTACTTTATATAAAAAATTATCCTAAAATGGGCCATAAAATTAAATTTAAGTGCTGAAAGTAATAAACATCTAGAAGAAAGCTTAAAAGAAAACCCTTTATGACAGAGGTCCTCAAATTTTTAAAACAGGAGGCCAGTTCACTGTCCCTCAGACCGTTGGAGGGCCGGACTATAGTTAAAAAAACAACAACTATGAACAAATTCTATGCACACTGCACATATCTTATTTTTAGCAGGACAGGCAGCGGCGGCAAAAACACCCGGCATGTGGCCCGCAGGCCATAGTTTGAGGATGCCTGCTTCATGATACTGGATCAGACAAAGACTTCTTAAATAGGACACAAAAGTCACATAAATTTTTTAAAAAATTAAAAGTGGTGCCTTAACTGGTGTGGCTCAGTGGATAGAGCATCAGCCTATGGACTGAAGGGTCCCAGGTTTGATTCCGGTCCAGGGCATGTACCTTGGTTGCAGGCACATCCCCAGTGGTGGTGTGCAGGAGGCAGCTGATCAATATTTCTCTCTCATCGATGTTTCTAACTCTCTATCCCTCTCCCTTCCTCTCTGTGAAAAATGAATAAAATATATTAAAAAAATTAAAAGTGGATTAGATAAAAATGTTTTCTGTTTTGAAATATCTATATCACTAAAGTCTTAGAATCCAAAAAAGTAAACAAAGACCTTATCCAGAGCATATAAATGACTTGCACTTAAAGATTTCAGATATAAGCTAGGTCATATGGTATTTATCTTTCTCAATCTGACTTATTTCACTTAGCAAATGTCTCTAGGACCATCCATGCTGTCGCAAATGGCAAGATTACATTCTATTTTATGGATGAGTAATATTCTAATATACATATCTCACAATTTCTATACCCACTCATCCATCAATGGACACTTAGAATATTTCCATGTCTTGAATATTTTAAATAATGCTGCAATGAACACGGGGGCATTGCCTTTTTGAATTAGTGTTTCCGTTTACTTCAGAAAAATCCAAAATCCAAAAATCTTCCAAAATTCCTGGAATGAGACAGGATTTTTGTTGTTGAAATTTTACATTGGTTAATGAGTGACTTTTGTTTATGAACAGTTAGAAGGTTTGACTAGATTCTGCACATGTCCAGGGGGAACATCAGTAATGAAGTAAGTGACTGACTATATGGCTGAAACAGCATTAAAAATACTGACATTTATTTTCTCTTGATGAGTTGAGGCAGAGAATATTGTCTGGTAAGTGAGAAAATTAAAAGAGAAAGACAGGGGAAATGGCAATAAGATAATAAGGGCATATGATAATACACATTCAATTGTGAATAAGATTGTTATACATTTTGAAAGAAGTAAGAAGGAAGGCCGAGAGACATATGATAACATAATCATCCGAGAGATGCAAATCAAAACAACAATGCAATACCATCTCACACCTGTCAGAATGGTTATCATCAACAAATCAACCCTCATGCAGTGCTGGTGGAAATGCAGACTGGTGCAGCCACTGTGGAGAACAGTATGGAGTTTCCTCAAAAATTAAAAATGGAACTCCCATTTGACCCAGTGATCACACTTCTAGGAATATATCCCAAGAAACCAGAAACACCAATCAGAAAGGATATATGCATCCCTATGTTCATAGCAACACAATTTACCATAGCTAAGATGTAGAAGCAGCCTAAGAGCCCATCAGCAGATAAGTAGATTAGAAAACTGTGGTACATCTACACAATGGAATACTACCCTGTGGTAAAAAAGGAGTTTTCACCATTTACAACAGTATAGATAAAGCTGGAGAGCATTATGCTAAGTGAAGTAAGTCAGAGAAAGATAAATATCACATGATCTCATTCATTTGTGGAATATAATGAGCAACATAAACTGATGAACAAAAACAGATCCAGAGACAGAGAGTCATTGATCAAAGTATGGTAGCAATCATCTCAGGTAGAAACTGTAGTTTAACTTTAACCCTGCTGTTTGGCTCCTGAATTATATAAATCATCCCATTTGATTGAGTACCCTATTGACTGTAATGTGAATACGCCATTGGTTGTGGTCATACTGGTTTTAGAAAGCACATTCCTCTCAGTGGCCACAGATAACGCGTTCTGGTTGACTCAGTGGTCCCAGGACCAGGACTGCACAATTACTCTAAATTGCCTCAGTGGATCCAGATAACGTGTTTCCGTTGACTCAGTGGTTCCAAGACCCGAGGGCTCTAGATAATGTGTACCTGTCAACTCAGTCTATAATTTAATTAACATACTCAATTCTGCTTCTGTAACTGCTTTGTGCAAACCACGTTCCTCATTCCAAACCCAAAGATGTAATCGATACCTTCGTGATTTTTGCCTATAAAATCTGGTGTTGCAGCCAACTTATCACTGCGAGATTTGGGAGCAAAATGCCCCCTCGTAGTCCTGGATTTGCAATAAATGTGACTCCTTAATTCAACTTCTTGAGGCGTCCTTGTGTGATTTGTGGAGTACATTACAACACAATCAGAATGTCAAACCTCAGAGGGAAGGTAGGGGAGGGTGGGGGGAAGGGGGAGAGATCAACCAAAAGATTTGTATGCATGCATATAAGCATAACCAATGGACACAGACAACAGGGGGCTGAGGGCATGAGTGTGTGTGTGTGTGGGGGGGTATTGGGGAGATAAAGACCCATATGTAATACCTTAATAAATAAAGAAGTTAAAAGTAAAAAAAAAACAAAAAATATTCTGGAGTGAGAATTAACAACAACAACAACAACAAACAAACAAAAAGGTTGTTATATACAGGAATTTACATTAAAAGTAAAAAAAAAAATACCTAGAAATCTATCCCCAAGATTATAATCAGTTTATGCAAATTTTAAAAATTCAAATGAGAAAGTATTTTAAATGCATTTTAGTTAGCTATAAGGACACCTCGTTCCAAAGCAAGTTTTCAGCTTTGGAAAAGGAAACTCAAAGCTGATGTACATAGCAAATTTGCTTATGTCAGAAAGTGCATCCAGTTTTTCCCTGAGAGCATATCTCTAAACAAAGAAGTTAATTCTGCAGTTAAACTAACAAAGAAAAAGCTTAGAAAGAACTTGCCAGTATGGGGGCAAGAGGATGCTTCCGGGAAGATCTCTTTGGGAAGAAATGTAGTACTGGCTCCTACGTTTAATGCTGTTCCCATCAAGCAACAAGCTAGAGTTTTGCAAAGGTGGTTAATTGAAAAGGCCAGTAGATGGCATAAATAAGTCAGGATAGACTCAGAGGCTCAAGGAAAGAAAAAGAACAATTTGGCAGCTCCTTACTTCTATGTCTGCTCCTTCTGTCTAAGCTTGTACTATTTGCCTCTCTGATCCTAGCACTCTGAGCTACTACTACAACCTTAGTCCGCACTCAAGAAGGGTCCTCTGAGCACATCCTGAGGGACTTAGGACCAAACTCTCAATGGAATGATGAGATTAGAAGAGACTTATATTTACCATCATTGTGTTACTACTTCCATCTCCATCCTCCTTTCCCTCCCTCCCTCTTTCCCTTTCAGTTTATACACATAAACTCAGGCGTAATATCTGAGCCACTTACACTCTGCTCACCATCATCACTGGTTGCAACCCACCTTTTATTTAAAATTTTTTCCCCTCTTTCCTGGCACTTCCAAATCAATCTCCCCTTAGGCATTCATGCACATGTACTTGACAGCTCATCTTGACATTGTCTGTACATTTGTAAAATATGTAGTGTTTTGTGCATGTACATATTTTTAATTTTCATATAGTATTATATTATTAATTTCTGGTTTCTTATTTTTTTCACTCAACACCAGGTTTCTAAGAAATATTCAAGTTGTTGTTGCTCCTAACTCATATTATTCCATAGTATGAATCTACTACATTTTAATTGGCTATTTGTTTAATGATGGACAAAACTAGACCTGGATTATTTGGGGCTAATCTACTTTTTTCTTTCAAAAAGGGCATGGTCAGACTTTAGAAAACAAATGCGTTTTGTGAAAAGGCTTCTAAAAGTTAACAAGCAGTGAATAAGACTGAGAAAACAAGGTGTGTGAGTATTGGGAAGAGTATTTTTAGTCCCTCACCTCAGAGCTGCTTTGTTCCTTTCAGGCTTCTGAAAGGGCTTTCTGATTCCCATTATTACCTATCTTTACAGTTTACATGCATATTAGCATGAAAATCATTCTACTCTGAGATTTTTTTCTCTGTTCTAACAATGTATTTTGAAGAAAGAACAAAAGTACAAACATTATAAAATTAAGATAACTGGGTGCTGGTTTTAAAAAATATATATTTTTATTGATTTCAGAGAGGAAGAGAGATTGAAAGATCAAAGATGAGAGAGAAAAATTGATCATCTGCCTCCTGCATGCCCCCTATTGGGGATTGGTCCTGAAACCTGGGCATGACCTCCTGGTTCATAGGTCAGTTCAATCACTGAGCAACAGCAGCTGGGTCTGGGTGCTGTTTTATAACCAAAATCATGGTTATCTCTCATCTGACTCCTCTCCATCTCCATAATATTTTTTATGAAAAAATGAACATTAAACACCAGTAAAATATCTGTGTCAGATAGATGGACAATATGGTACAATAGAAATACCACATTCTTTGGTATAAATCAGGAGGGATGAACTTTTTTCTACAAAGGCTGCTATGGGCTAAAATGTGCCTCTTCAAAATTCATGTTGAAGACCTAACTCCCCATGCGATTGTATGGGAATCAGGGCATTTAATGAGGTGATCAAAGTTAAATGAGGTTATGTGGATTGTTATCTGACTCCACAAAACTGGTGCCATTAGAAGAGGGAGAGTCACCAGCACTTTCTTTCTACTATGTGAGGACACAAGCCTAGAAGAGAGCTCTCACCAGAACCTGACTATGCTTGCACCATGATGTCAGATCTAGAGCCTCCAGAAGTGTGAGAAAATAAATGTCTGTGGTTTAAGCCACCCAGTCCATGATATTTTGTTATTAGCCTGAGCTGACTAATGCAAAGGCCTAGAGAATAAATAGTTCAGGACCAGCATTAACAGGCTTATTCTGGAAATTCAAGCACAGGTCAGATCCACTTATGCAAAGCTCAAGGTGTTGTTGGCAGAATGAACAGTAAGCTCAAAAGCCTTAAGTGGTGAGGCTTCCAGCTTATGGCGGCAGGAAGAAAGGGGAGATGCTCAGGACAATAGGCCAATGTGTCTGGTTTAGAGTGAGGATGAGGCATAAGGAAGGGGACTGAGAAAGTTAACTTGAGGATATGAAAAGGAATTTTGATTTTATACTAAAGACTAGAGGCCCGGTGCACGAAATTCATGCACGGAGTGGGGGTGGTGGGTGGTGGTGG
>PVJC01029092.1:0-22126 GCA_004026665.1 Murina feae | reverse complement strand
CTCGGGGGGTGGGGGTCCCTCAGCCCGGCCTGTGCCCTCTTGCAGTCTGGGACACCTCGGGGGAGATGTCCACCTGCTGGCATGCCTGGCCAGCCTGGGTGAGGGGCTGAGGGCCATTTTCAGGCTGCCCACAGCCCCTTCAGGGTTCGTGCACTGGGGGGTGGGAGGGCTGGTGAGTGCAGGCCTGGACGTTTCCCACTGGAGGGCCCACGATCGCACATGCCTGGTGGGCCCCCACCGCTGAGGGGACACACCTGGTGCAGAGCTGGGTAGCAAGCCAGGGGCGGATGCTGGTGCAGGATCATTCAGTGGGGCCCTGCTGCTGAGCAAACACACCCGGGGTGGAGCCGGGCAGCGGACTGACTTTGGATTCTCCGCACTGTGCAGCAGATGCTCCTGCATGCCCTGTGGAGGCCCCTAGGGGGCGGATGAAGGTAGCAGACCCTAGACCAGTGCTCCCGCATGCCCCCAAGGAGGCCCCCGGGGCAGAGCCAGCAGCAGACCCAGGACAGGCGTTACTGGACGCCCTCGGAGGCTCCCGGGGGGGCGGAGCCAGGCAGCAGACCCAGAACGGCTGCTCCTGCACGCCCTGCAGAGGCCCCCGTGCTCCCGCATGCCCCGGGGAGGTCCCCAGGGGGCGAAGCCAGGCAGTGGACCCGGGACAGGTGCTCCTGGATACTCCGTGGAGGCTCCCAGGGGGTGGAGCCAGGCAATGGACCCAGGACAGCTGCTCTTGGATGCCCCGAGGAGGCCCCAGGCCGGACTCCCCCCCCCCAATGAGATGACACACCCGGCACAGCAATGCCGGCTGCGGAGGCTCCCAGTGCAGAGCCACCCTGCCAGCCTCCATCTTGGCTGGGTTAATTTGCATACAGCCGCTCTGATTGGCTGGGAGGTGTGGCTTGGCTGGTGAGCGTGGCTTAGGTGTCTCAGGTAATGGTCAATTTGCATATTACTCTTTTATTATATTAGATTAAATCTTTTCAAAACCACAATGAGGTACTACTTCACACCCACTGGAATGGCTCCAATTTTTTTTAAAAAAGGAAAAGAACAAGTTTTGGCAAGAATGTGCAGAACATTAAACCCTGGAGAACATTAAAACTCTTGTACATTGCTGATGGTTCAGCTGCTATGGAAAACAGTTTGGTGGTTCTTTAAAAAGTTGAACATGCCTGACTGGTATTGAGTGTCAACCTATAAACCAGGAGGCCATGGTTTGATTCCCGGTCAGGGCACATATCCAGGTTGAGAGCTTGATCCCCAGTTGGGGGGTATGTAGGAGGCAGCCAATCAATGATTCTCTCTCATAATCAATGTTCCTATCTCTCTCTCCCTTCCTCTCTGAAATTAATATATATATAAATATATATATATAAATATACATACATATATATGTATTAAAGTTAAACATAGAATTACCATATGACTCCACAATTCCACTCCTATGTATATACCCCAAATATTTAAAAACAGTTTCTCAAACAAGTGCATATACACACATGTTTATAGCAACACTATTCATAATAGCCAAAGGTGGAAACAGCACAAATGTCCATCAATGGAAGAATGGATAAACAAATTGTGGTATACCCACACAATGGAATATTATTCAGCCATAAAAATGAAATAGTGGTACATTCTATAACAGGGATGGACCTCCAAAACATTATGCTAAGTAAAAGAAGCCAGATACATATTTTATTATTCCATTTATATAAAATATCCAAAATAGAAAAATCCATAGAGGTGGAATAGACTGATGGTTGCCCAGGGCTGGAGGATAGAGGAGTTGGGGGAAAACTGATTAATGTGGAAAGGGTTTTATTTTGGAGTGATGGAAATGTTTTGGAACTAGACAGGGTGGTATTAGTACAGTACTAAGAATGAACTACATGTCACTGAATTGCTCACTTTTAAATGATGAATAAAAAAGTCTTGGTGAAGATACTAGGGAAAAAAAAGCTTTCGCCCTAATCGGTTTGGCGCAGTGGATAGAGTGTCGGCCTGCAGACTGAAGGGTCCCAGGTTCGATTCCAGTCAAGGGCGTGTACCTTGGTTGCAGGCACATCCCTGGTGGGAGGTGTGCAGGAGGCAGCTGGTGGATGATTCTCTCATCAATGTTTCTAACTCTCTACCCTTCTCCCTTCTCTCTGGAAAAAAAATCAATAAAATATATATTTTTAAAAAAGCTTTCTATCCAGGGGAAAAAATTAATAGACAGATAATAGAATTAAAGAAAATTGCTTGTACAATTTAAAACTGAGGCTTGTTATTTGGAATATACAAAAAATATTTGCAAATTTACAAGAAAGAGACAGCACAAAAGCAATACCCAATAAAACAATGGGCAAAAGACATAAATCAGCATTTGTAGAAGAAACCAAAAGTTGAAATAGATACGAAGAAATGTTTACCCTCGTTAATGATCAGAGAAATTCAAATTAAAACAATAGCAAGATATTAATTTACATCCATTAGATAGGAAATAATTAAAACTTAAGTGATAGTAAGTATGGTGGCAAGGGTGGGGGAATGTATCTTAGATCATGTTCCCCTGAGATGTAGATTCATTTGCAAGTTATTTATTAAGGAAGTCGTCCCAGGATAGAGTGATAATGTTGCAGAAAGACCAAAAAAACTAAGTGACGCTTTGAAGAAGTGGAGAAATCACAGTTTTAATAACGCGCACAGATTCTGGGATTGTTCCAAATCAGAGTGGAGTAACACGCAGGAACCTTGCCTTATAACTGCCCTTCGAGTTCATTGTAATGCAAATATACTCCCTCCCTTGTGGCCCTGGAGGAAGTGCAACTCCCACCTTCCCTTCCCACAGGTGTTCCAAGGTTTTGGAGTCAGCTAACAATCCACCCTTCCCCCAGGGCAGCGCTCCTGGCTTGTTTTGCAAATCCAGTTTTGGTGAAGGAGGCAATGCCTCAGCTGAAGGTAATTCCCCCAAAACATCAGGGCTACCTTTGAATTAGCCCTTTTTAGCCTTCTCATCCCCCACCCTTGTCCCACAAGCCTTGTGGAGCAACAACCATGGGATGCTATAGGGAACAGGGGTATTGACCACTCGCTCTTAGCTACTTCTGGCTGAAAAAGGGCGATGTCAAAGGGGGTTAGCATCCTGTTCCTTCCTCGTTGTGGGGGGGGGGGGCTTGTAGGGCATTCTTCTGGTTTCAGGCAGGCAGGGATAGAGTTGCATAGTACATCTGGGAGGCGACCTGTTGGATGTTGGCCTTGGGTACTGCTAGGGAGAGATAAGAAAGAAAGATTAGTGTTAGGGAGAATTCAGCAGGGTGTCATCTGAATTCTTTGGAGCAGGTTGATTGGCCAGGTCTGTAGTCTCCTTAAGAGTGATCCACAGGGGGTGTTTCTGGTTAGAGGTCACCTTCCACTCAAGTTGGGCATCACTTGACTTGTGGGCTGCCTTCACTCAGGAGTGGTGGATCCAGGTGTTCAACCCTGCAACCTTAAGAGCTGTGGGAGTAGTTAATATGACTGAATAGGGTCCCTTCCAGGTAGGTTTGAGGGGCTCCTTTTTCCAATACTTTACCCAAACCTGGTCTCCAGGTTTATAAGGATGAACAGCTGTCCCTAGAGAGATGGGCAGTCTGTCAGTAACCCACCTGTGGATCTCAAAGACAGTTTTTCCAAGTCCTTGTAGTTGCTTCTGGATTTCTAAGTTTCCTATTTCTCCCAAGTCTCCCTTTGGCCGAATTAAGGGAGGGAGTCTACCATATAGAATTTCAATGGGAGAGAAACCTACCCCATCCCTAGGGGCACAGCATACCCGCAGGAGTACAAGAGGCAAGATATCTGTCCAGGGTAATTTTGTCTCTTGGCATAGCTTAGCCATAGTCTGCTTTAGAGTCTGGTTCATGCGCTCTACTTTCCTTGAACTCTGAGGCCTGTAAGCTGTATGAGGTTCTACCTAATTCCTAAAGCCCTGGTTATCTGTTGTACTATTTCTGTTACAAAGGCTGGGCTGTTATCAGACCCTATGGTCAGAGGCATTCCATACCGTGGCCCTTGCCTTTTCTGTGCGAGTGGGATATGCCTCGACACAACCTAAAAAGGTCCAAACAAAGACTAGCAAATATTTATTTCCTTTGCTAGGCCCTATTTCTGTAAAATCTACTTCTAAGTCCTCAAAAGAAGCTTGCCCACAATGCTGTACTCCTATCGATCCCACAGGACCCTGTTTGGCATTGTTCTGAGCACAGAGGAGGCAATGCTGAGAGACTGAGGCACACAAGGAGGGAAGATGGGCAATTAGGTAGTATCTGACCCTATGATTTGGGAGTACCCACCAGCCTTTCTTTGTCCTCTTGCCCCCTTCTTGCTGGGCCCATTTCTCCTCCTGAGGAGTGTATTTTGGAAGTTCAGGCAATTCGGGAGCCAACATGATCCACGCTGGTGCTGCTTGTTCCTTAGCTGCCTGCTTGGCTGTGGCATCCGCATACCGGTTTCCTTCTGATACTGAGTCTTTCCATTTCTGGTGACCTTTGCAATGGATGACAGCTATTTCCTTAGGCTCCCAAACTGCTTCTAGTAACTTTAAAATCTTCTGACTTTTGATTCCTTTTCCTCTGGCCATCAAGAGCCTCCTTTCCTTATATATTGCTCCATGGATATGCAGGGTTGCAAAGGCATAGCGTGAGTCTGTGAAGATGTTGGCACGCTTATCCTTACTGAGTTCTAGGGCTCTTACGAGGGCCCAAAGTTCTGCCCTCTGCACTGACCATCCTTCAGGCAGGGCCTGTGCCTCAATTGTCTCAAAGTTTGATACCACTGCATATCCAGCTCATCTTTTTCCTTCATCTAAGAAGCTGCTACCATCTGTGAACAACACCAAGTTGGGGTTCGGTAGGGGCTTATCCATTAGATCTGGTTGCTGGAATAATCCTCCTCTAGGACTTCCAGGCAATCATGCTCAGGGGAACCCTCAGCAATGGGTAGAAAGGTGGCAGGATTAAGAGTTCTTACTGCTTCTAATCGTATCCTCAGGTTCTCACATAATAATCCCTGGTATTGAGTTATCCAAGTATGAGTCAGCCAGTGCTTCCCCCTTGCTTCCATTAAGGTGACAACAGCATGAGGTAGTTTTACATTTAAGTTTTGTCCCAAGGTAAGCTTATCCGCTTTCTTGACTAACAATGCCATGGCTGCAAGGGTCCTGAGACATGGGGCCATCTGGAGGCAACTGGGTCTATCTGTTTGGAGAGATAGGCTACTGGTCTTTGCCAGGGTCCAAACTCCTGCGTTAGAACTCCTAGGGCTACCCCGCTGTTCTCATGAACAAAAAGATTAAAGTGTCGTGTCACATCTGGTAGCTCTAGTGCTGAGGTCTCAGTGAGCCTTGCCTTTATGGTGGTGAAGGCTTTCTCCTGTTCAGGATCCCAGTCAATGGGTGCCTTCTCTTCTCCTTTTAAAGCTTCATAGAGAGGCTTGGTCAGGTCTGAAAACCCTGGGATCCAAATTTAACAGAATCCTGCCGCTCCTAGGAATTCCAGAATCTGGGTGCTAGGGCCTGGGATGGCGCATACTGCCTGCTTTCTTTCAGTCCCTAGCCTTCATTTCCCTTGGGTGATTTGGAAGCCTAGATACTTGACTTCTTTCTGACAAATCTGTGCCTTTTTCTTGGACATCCTGTAACCTGTTTCAGTTAACAGTCTCAGAAGGGCTCATGTTCCCTCCCAGCACTGAGCTGGTGTGAAACTAGCCAGTAGGAGGTCGTTTACATACAGGAGTAGAACACATCCCAAGTCCTGTCCTGGGAACTTAGACAGATCAGATGCTAGTGCTCCACTAAAAAGAGTAGGGGAATTCTTGAACCCCTGTGGCAGTCTGGTCCCAGGTGAACTGCTCCTTGGCTCCTGTAGTTGGGTTTTCCCATTCAAAAGTGAAAAGGGACTGGCTAGACGGTGCTAATCTAAGGCAGAAAAAGGCATATTTCAGATATAGGCACGTAAACCACTCCACCTCTGATGGAATGAGCACCAGAAGTGTGTAGGGGTTTGGCAGTGCTGAATGCAGGGTTATAACAGCCTCATTAACAGCATGTAGATCCTGTACCAGGTGATAGTCATCAGTCCCAGGCTTTTTGACAGGCAAGAGAGGCGTGTTCCATGGAGACCTGCTACGTTTAACAAGTCCCCACTGAAGCAGCCGGTCTAAGTGGACCTGGATTCCTAGGCGTGCTTCCCTTGGGATCGGATATTGGTGGATTTTAACAGGCTATGCCCCAGGCTTTAAGTTAACTAGCACGAGGGCATGGTCCTTAGCCAGGCCCGGAAGATTCCCTTCTGCCCAGACCAATAGAAATTCTTTATCTAATTCTGGTTCTAATGGTGAGGCCTTTGTTAGGGGTGGGGGGTTATAAAGTCTCCATTCTTCCTCCTTTCTTGCCATCCTATCTCGGTTGATAAAAACCTGGTTGGCTATCTCCAGCAGTTCGGTGGCATTTTTTTCCTACAAACCCTTGCAGCTTCTGTAATTTCCTCCTGATATCAGGCTGGGCTTGGCCTACAAAAGCGACATTTACCATGGTTTGATTTTCTGGGGCCTCAGGGTTAAAGGGGGTGTAGATTCGGTACACCTCACACAGTCTCTCATAGAAAGCTGCTGGGCTTTCATCAGGCTTCTGAAAAACCTCAGAGATTTTAGCGATATTGGTGGGCTTCTTGGCTCTGGCCCTGACCCTCTGGAGGAAGGCCAGCCGATATTTTTCTAGCCTGGTCCTTCTGCCTTCTGAGTTTGGGTTCCAATCGGGTTCCTCATCTGGGAAGGCCTCCTTGGCCCATCTGTCTGTATCTGTCTGTACCTGACCCTGCGGGTGCCTGGGTCTGGAGCCACTTTCGAGCCTCTGATACTACTCTCATGAGCTCCTCAGTGGGTCCTGGCAGAACAGGGGGTTGCGTTCCCTTCTTAGAGACCTGATTATTTTCTCCTTCCTGCTTCTTTCCTGCTTTCTCCTGTCCTGCCTGCCTCTCCTTAGCCTGCTCCTGCTCTGCCTGCTTGTCCTCTTTTGCTACTAAAATCTTACTCTGTCCCTTCTCACACACGCAGAACCGGATGGCAGGATGAGAGCAGTTTCTAGTCAGCTGTCTATGTAAGGGAACTGATCTGCATGTCTCGGGTCTTTCATGACTACATCCCAGACTACCTTGACCAGTCCTACATCTAAAGAGCCTTCCAGGGGCCAGCTGACCCCATAGGCCAGCCATTCTAACTCACAAAGTTCCCTCAGTGTCTCGGAGTTCATTTTAATACCATAGTCCTGAGAAAAACCTTTTTCAAAATTTTCTAACATGCAATTGAGAACAGTGGGTTTACTTTGTCCCCACCCCATGATGATCGGTGACAAAAGACAGACAAGGGAAGGGGTGACCTGTTTTCACAGATCCTCACTCAGATGCCCGCCTGGCCACATCTCTTGGGAGCTTAGATTTGTCTTAGCTAAGGTGCACCCATATAAATCCCGGGCCTGGTCACCTCCACATGGGGGTGAGTCACCGTTATGCCTTGTGACAAATCACAGAACCGCAGGTTGGGGCCCACTCGGACTCCGTAACCGAGGTCATGGAGCCACACAAAGGAGAGGAGAGGGCAGGCCCCCACCTTCCACACTCACGCACTTTCACCAGACATTCACTCAGAGTTTAAAATACATTCCACCAATTCCTGATTCCTGACCTAAGAAAGTTCTCACTCACCAGACGTTCACTCAGAGTTTAGAGTACATCTACTCAATTCCTGACCTGAGGAAATCCTCTGACTTCTGAGGAGTTGATCACGTTCCTCCTTCTTCTCACTTGGAGTAGGTTGACTGATTGACTGGGACCCCTACCTTACCGATTCTGTCGACAGGTCCAGAAGTGCTTGTCCATTCTCTTCAGGTGCTGGCTGGGTCCTGAATTGAGGGTCCAGTAGCACTGGGAGTTCTCCCATTTAATTCTCTAAAATCAGCAGGGCATACCTTTGGAGGCCTGTCCTGTGCCCTCAGGCCCCAAACCCCATCCTATAACTGGAGGCAAGAGCCAGAATTTGATTAGTTTCCTGGTCAGGGAACCAAAATGTTGCAGAAAGACCCAAAAAACTAAGCGACGCTTTGAAGAAGTGGAGAAATCACAGTTTTAATAACGCACACGGATTCTGGGATTGTTTCAAATCAGAGTGGAGTAACACGCAGGAACCTTGCCTTATAACTGCCCTTCGAGTTCATTGTAATGCAAATATACTCCCTCCCTTGTGGCCCTGGAGGAAGTGCAACTCCCACCTTCCCTTCCCACAGGTGTTCCAAGGTTTCGGGGTCAGCTAACAATCCACCCTTCTCCCAGGGCAGCACTCCTGGCTTGTTTTGCAAATCCAGTTTTGGTGAAGGAGGCAATGCCTCAGCTGAAGGTAATTCCCCCAAAACATCAGGGCTACCTTTGAATTAACCCTTTTTAGCCTCCTTAATAAGAGAGTGGGGGACATAGGACAGAAAACCAGAAGAAACCAAACAAGGATGTATTTCAGGCAGAGTGTTAGCATCAACTGGCTCCTGTGGGGGAGTTGACAAGGAAATTACACCTCAGTCTGAACCATTTTAAGGTGTCAACATAAGAAACATCCAAACCTGTAGGGAAATTTTGAATTTATTTGAGCCAAACTGATAGTTGCCAGGAAGCAAAATCTCAATGGATTGAGCAAATGCTCCAGGATGGCAGTTTTTGCAATTTATTTTATACATGACAATCAAAAGAGGAGGCATATAAGGAGAGTTACATGAAATTCATTGGTGTTAGATTAGGAAGGTGGGAGAAAGCAAAGTGGGGGGCGGAATTGGAGATAGAGGAAAATGGAGAGAAATATTTCTTTTACACTGGTGGGTACAGGATAATTAATGATGAACGTTTACAGCACATAGAGATGGTATGCAGGGAACAACATAATAATGAGGGGTTCTGTGGTCTCATGTTCTGGTGGGAGACTGTGTCCTGAGGGGTCTAGAAGAGGAGATCACTGCCATTCCAAAGGTATGTTTCCTTGATGCAAAAAGACAATAGACAGGCTCAGTTAAGATGAAGATTGACCTTGATCAGGGAAGACACTGGTTTAGGACATGACTACCTGCCATGACTGGCTTTTAGTTAGGAAGTTTTCATTTCAGACTATCCTCTGCGTTACTTTAGGTCACCCATTGCCTGCAGGATGCCCTGGAGGAGCCTAATCCCCCAGGCACTTCCTATTTTCTGGGCTAAGTTGTTCCAACAGCTCAAGAGCAATCCTCTAAGAAGATTTTAGGGCTGGCCAGAAGCAAATCCTACAGAAACCGGGACATGAATCCACAGGAGCAGAAAAAGAGATCTGTGAAATAGGCAGAGCAAGAATAGTGCAACTAGGTGTGAGCGCATAAGATCCTCCATGAACTACTGGTGGGAAGAGGGACTGAGGACGCCATTGTGGAGGTCAACGTTTCTTAGATAGATGTTAGACAGACATATGCATATCATATGACTCAGTATTTTTGGAAATATTCACCAAAAAATTATAACACAGTTTCATAAGAAGAATAGTTACTTGCATATGTCCACAAAGACATGGCTTTTTTTTTTTTTTTCAAAACCAGAGGACTCATTAATGTGATGCTATTAACAAGATGTCACACAGGCTCCTTCCTGCATCCTTACCTTTGAGCATCATTGTCTCTCCTGAATCATAAGAACCAAGTGACAGAACTGCTTGTTTGCAGCATAAAGAAACATTTTTTGCTTTGGGATCCACTCACATTTGGCAGTTTTACCACACTCATATGTGCCATTCATCGCCTCCAGGTATTGTGCCTTTTTCTTTGCATAAGGCAGGTCAGTTTTTTCTTAGGAGGAGATGTCCTCATGTACTCTCAGATTGGATTCCTTGGAAAATATATTGATGTAAAAGCCCTCATATTTCCCACTTCCTGGCACCTGTGTATTTTACCAAGGCTTTTAGGCTACTTCCTGGATAAGCATAAATTTCTTTGGTGAGAGGGCCAGGATCCTCTTATCAGGCAGGGTTCCATCTGAAAAGTGGGAACCATGTTTGGTATTTCAAATAAAGGGTATTTGATAAAGGTAGTTGGTTACTTAATTGTTGAAACACCGAATAAGCAAATAATGAGAGGTTGAGGTAACTCAGAGATTAATATCTTTAGGAAGCTACCATCCCTAGAAGTTAGGGAACAGAATGGAAGACATGATGTTACCAGAACATAGAGAAGAGGACACTTAGTCACTAGAGTGTAGAAAGCTGAGGAAGTGTATATAGCCAGATCGCTTGGAGTATGGTGGGCTTGGAGCTACTTGTATCTTAATGCGGCATGGTGAGGCTATTGCAGGGAATTTTTGTTGTTGTTGTTGTTGTTAATCCTCACCCGAGGAAATTTTTTCCATTGCTTTTTAGAGAGTGAAAGGCAGAGGGAGCTGAGAAGGAGAGAAACAGAGAGAGAGAGAAAGAGAAATAGAGAGAGAAACATCCATGTGAGATCCATTGCCTTCCACACGTGCCCCACCGGGGGCCTGGGATCAAACCTGCAACCCAGGCACATGCCTTCGACTGGGAATAAAACCTAAGACACTTCTTTGCACAGGCCTGCGCTCTAACCACTGGAGAAACACTGGCCAGGGCATTGCTGGGAATTCTTGAAGAAGCTGGAGGCTGTAGCTGGAGGGTATGCAAACTCAAACTGGAAAGTGAAAGAGACTTCTCTTCTCCTCCTGAAAGTGCCTCTACTTGGTAGAGCCTAACCAGAAGCTATCTAGCAAAGGAACCTGGAAAATCAAGTTTGTAGAGTCCAGTCCCAGCATCATAGGTAAATGTCTGACATACTTGCAGCAGGATGATGAGGGCGCATGGCTGGCCCTGCCAGATGAAAACAAACAAGTTCTAGTATTTTGTATCCTTGCCAAGATAGCCCAGTACCTGCCCACATCCACCTGGGTGGCTCTAAGCAGCTGTTACTGGCTCTACTTTGTAGGCAGACTCTTGGACATCACCTATAACATAGAGATATGATAGCATAGGAGGCAAAGTAGATAGAGGTGGAGGAGATTTAAAAAGAGAAAAAAGAAAGTGAGCTGAACACTCTCTTCTTTCTCCTGCATCCCTGTGTTTACAGCCATTCTGTGTTTTTACATTTTAGGTCTGTCTAGATAAACAGTACATGGCTGAATTTTAAAAATCCAACCCGAGATTTTCTGTCTCATAAGTGAGCATTCTTTATATTTATTCTGAATGTTGTTTTATTTTTACTTACTTCTACTATTTTATTTTGTATTTTTAATTTACCATGTTTTTGTTTTCACTTTTATTCTTCTTCCCATATTAACTTAAAGCCTCAATTTTTCTCTATTCCCTTCTTTTTATTTGAAAATTTTAAATTTATTTTTGGGTATCGTCCACTTAAGTCAATAATATTTTCCTGAAAACCAAATGTTCTGTAGAAAAAAAAATTAAGCAGTAGTATTTCCTATAATTTTAAATGGAAATATTATAATAGCTACCTGTCAACAAAATTCTCCCAATCAAGTTCTAAAATGTAACGAAAACACCTATCATTAACAAATCATTATGATAGAAAGAAAAATGCTTAGAAATTGCTTTCTGATCAGAAGTAATCAATATAATTGTTAACAGTTGGTTTGATGCAATAATTTGGTCTCTGAGCACCAGCAACATCTGTAATACATATTCTTTTGCCAATACTTGTGCTTTATAAAATGGCTACATATGATTTCAGCATTCTGCTAATTGTATTCAGAATGTAAATCAAGCTATTACTTGAATACCTTTAAAGTACATATTTTTAAGTTGTATTGGGTTTTGTGGACATGAATATAAATTTTTCTTAGATAAATAATGGGTGGAAAACATTTGTATTGAGATATATACTTCTATAAAACTGGTATTTAAAAGCAAGGAAACATTCACAATATTAATAAGCAAGATATTGTGTAGGATAGATTTATATATTCTTCTAGAAATTACCCTTAAATTTTTAATATGCAATTTTTATAAAATTGAAAAATCTATTATACTCCTGAACAGATGGAATTAAAAAGGAAGACTATTTACCTCTAAATTCTCTCCTACCATTTTCCCTACTATTGACCAGTATTTTGGTTCCATCTTGTTTTCTTGGTAACTATTCATTTTGATAGAATTTAAAGCTTAGAGAAAAGTTACAAGAATAGTAGTTACCCTTAACCCAGACTAAACACTTGTATACATTTTGCCCCATTTGCTTTACCACTGGTTTTCAGAAATTTTGAGCATAATATGTATGCCTCAGTGCTGGTTTTTTTGTTGTTTGTTTATTCTACTTTGGGTTTGTTGAGCCTCTTGAATCTGTTGATTGATCATTTTTTTTCAAATTTGGAAACTTTGGTGCCATTGTCTCTTCAACTATCCACCCCTACCCCCTTAACCACAGCCTCCAATTACACATAAGTTAGATCATTTGACATTGTCCTACAAACCACTGAGGCTTTATTCATTTTTCATAGCCATTTTTCTCTTTATGCTTTGGTTTGGATAGTTCCTTTTATCATGTCAAAATATTACTTACATTTTCTTCCTCAGTGTCTATTCAGCTATTAAGCCCTTTAGTGAAATTAGATATTGTATTTTTTTCTATAAAACATATTAGACTCACCAAATGAGGTCATAAAAAGGCATACAAGGGTTTCCAAATATTAAAACAGTAATGTCACTGAATGTTTGAATTGTGTGAATTGAAGTATCTGACTAAACAGTTTTTAAAGAGGATGATGTATTTCTCTTCCATGTTCAGATATTCCCCCTATTTATTGAAGTTTTGATTTGGTTAAGGTTTTAACCTGATATAGTGCCCATCATATTTTTTTTCTTTTTATATGTTGAGTTATGAGAATTTACTAGGATAATTTCCAAAGTGTTTATAGACCAACATAAACACTTTGGAAATCTCTTAGATCTCCTGAGTAGTAGTATTTGTAGACCAAGTCTAGGAACTTGTCAAATGCACTCTCTCCACAGAGGATAAAGTCTCAGGTGAAGATTAAAGTCTGTCTGTGTTGAGAAGCTGCCTAAGGCTATACAGTAAGAAAGAAGGAGGAGGACTACTCTTTACCCCAACCTCCAGCATATTAGTAACCACTCAGAGATGTCTGAACACATATGGGATAAAGAGGGCAAGTGTTGGAGAAATGACTGGACTTGAGGACTCAATTATATAAAGCTCAAATGTTGATTTAGTTACTATTTAGAGGTTATTTTGTTATATTCTAAATTATGAATTTGAACACACAAAATATGTGCAATAATGTAATAACTATTAAATTGGTCAGCTTTCCAATACCTATTTAGCTATACTGTTTCCCTCAAATCCAAATCAATATGCTTTTCCTTTAGCTCATGTTTAAACTGGCCCTAAAACTCAAAATTTTTCTGTATCTGCTTATAGATTCCTGAGTTATCCTTTCCCAAAGCTTTTACTCTTGTAATCATGGAAGATGGTATTGTTTCATTCTTCTTACAAGCAAAGAAGTCCCTCAATTGTTCTTATTAAGGACTTTCTATTAGTTACCATCAGAGGGCGACTTTCAGTAATTTCCTGGGTCAAGGCTCCCTCTTGGGGTGTAATTACAAATTGCTCCCTAATGTTATTCCTTTCCTCTTCCATTAAATCTCTCTGGGACCCAGTCATTTCCCCAGACCTACTGTCATCAGAACATCTCCCCAACCCTTTCCTATCCTCATTCCCAAATGTAAAAGCAGTTAGGCCCAGATATAAAAGCAGAGGAACATTCTTCTTTTCTTTAATAGAAGACTAGTTTTGGCATTTCGGATCTCATATCTTCCCCTGAGTATCAATCTCTCTTTATTCATCTGTGATACATCCCTAGTTTGCCTTGTCATTTTTAAAGCTAGCATTCTCAAGTCCTAGTTGTCTCTTCATTTGAGATACCCAGTAGGTTGGCCTTACCTGCTAATAGGGACCCTCCCACTGTTTCCGGGACAGACTGACTCCCGAGTAAGGGCACACCAGATGCAGGTTCTCTATAGTGAAATTTCACCTTTTGAGATAGTATTGTTTCATTCTTCTTATGAGCAGAGGCCTCTTTCTCCTTGCACAGTCATTGCTACAATGCTATGGTATTCACATATGTGATTGGGTCCTAACTAATGGACATATTGGGGCCAAACTGAGAGCACGGAACAGAAGGTGGGTAGGTAGGAAATTGCCTCAGAGAGGCTGTGGATAAGCCATATAAGTCTCTTGATATTGGTTCCACACCAATTTTCCCTTGCACTTAGTATTTTTCCTTTAAGAATATGGTTAAAAAGAAAGAAAATTTGGGATGTCTATCTAGCATCAACAACAATGCCTAGCACTCATAAATCAAACCTAAAAAGCTCTCATAGTCTACATGGACCTCTTCAGTGATTCGTTCAATCAACAAACATTTGCTGAGTGTCTACTGTGTACCAAGTACTGCTGTTCCAGGCACTGGAGATAGATAGTAGTGAACAAAGCATGAAAAATCCTTGCCACATTGGAACATATAGTCTCATGAAGGAGATGGGTAATAAGTAAATAAATTCAGGTCAATCTACGGGCTTTGAAGAATAACAGAGCATAAAAAGAGATAGATATGACGGGAAGACAGTACCTATTTCAGGTGGCTCTAGAACTTCTCTCTTATACCGTGACAGTTGCCCAGAGAAATGAGAGAAGTGAGGGAGTGAGCCATAGGTATTCTTGGTGAAGAATATTCTGGACAATGGAATTAACAAAAGCCCTGAAAGGACTCCTTGCTATTCCCTGTACCTTTGCAGGTCAAGAAATAGCAAGAGTCGCTGATGTGATGGAGAGATTGGCAGGCAATAAAGTTAGGGAGGGGCAGGGAGAATAAGGGCCCTTGCATAATAGGATAGGAGCTTGAATTTTAAGTGACATAGGAAGGTATTGACAGGTTTTGAGCAGAAAAATTTTGTGATTTCTTTTTTTACACTAAAATATTTACCACATTTTTCCGGCGTATAAGACGACCCCTAACTTTTGAGAAGATTTTCCTGGGTTAAAAAGTCGTCCTATATGCCAGAAAATATGGTATCTATAGAATACATTTGCTTCTTTCTCTCTCTTCCTGTGTGACTTTTTCACTGTCTCTGGGCCTAATTAGGTGTTCACAAGAAGCAGGCCCAGCTTGCAAACTCAGGGAGATGGCATACTTAGGCTATAATTCACAGACTCTTCAAAAGGACCTGAGAAAGATCATTTAGAATTCTTTCTGATAAAATGCCTATCATTTCTCAGAGGAAATAGAGCTGATAAGAACTGCCAATGTGCAGGCTAATCTCTGCCTCATATGTTATTGTTCCTTAATATAATTTCCCTTTTTCCCCCTTACTCACAAAGATGATTCCATTCAAAGAAAGCTTCAGTGGTGTTTAGGCAGCCCCAAGTGGAAGCAAGTTTGGCTTGGGCCAGGGTGGTTGAAAAGCAGTCACATTTGAAATATTTTTGGAAGATGGAATCAGTAGGACTTGATGATGGACAAGTTGGATGTGTAGTTGAGTGGATGAGAGAAATCAAGGATAATGCCAAAGTTTTTTGTCTGAACAACAATATTAACAGCAATGCCACTTACTGAGATAGGAAAGTCTGAAGGAAGAATGGGCTTGAAGGGGAGGGAGAATCAAGAATTATTTGATACTTGTCAAGTACCATACGAGATGCCTGTTAGACATCTGGAAGCAGATACAGACCGCAACTGTATATTCTCCAACCCAAATGTAAGCTGCAAGAGGACAGGGCTTTCTGTCTGTTTTATTCACATCTGTATCCTCAGAACCTGGAAGAAGCCCCAGCAGGTGTTTAGTAAATATTTGCCGAACGAATGAACAAATACAGGAATAAATAAGAGCCCAAGGCTTTTGTTGTTTGAAGTCTTGGCTTGTAGCCCTTGCTGAGGAAAATGATAAAAAGCAACTGTGGCAAATTTGTAAATGCCTAAAATACTGAGAGAAGCAGGGTTCAAAAAGATCTTCACTCAAACCCAAATTTCTAGATTGATCTGAAACATGAAGAAAGGAGAAAAAGACACTAGAAGGCCAAAGACTGAACAGAGGGATGAGCCAAATCCAAGTATGGGATTCTTTAATTTACAGGATCTCCCCCAAGGAACAAAGAAAACCCAAAAAGCAATATAAATTCCCTTCTTGAGGGAAAGCAAAGTGGGAAGGAAAAAAGGAAGAGGCTACCTCAGGAGGATCCCCCCCCCACCACACCCTCAGTCCCTGTTCCCCTAAACCTACAAATATTGATGTTTGTAAAGCTTTGGCTGGTATTGAAATTCAATATGTGGTTTGGTATGATAATGGAAGGTATAAAAAGATATGCATGGTTTGGTATGAGTATGAGTATCCTATGTCACTATTGCTGGCTTTCACAACAGGCAAAGACTGGTAGTATTTAGAGGAAATGGAAGGACCAAGAAACTTTAAAAAGTGAGAGAGTGAGGGGAAACCTCTCTGAGATGCCCGTTGCTCATTGTTTACCTTTTGTGGGTGGACCAAATTGTGACACCCAATGTCTCCATTGTGACACTATGTCTCCCACATCAGGGTGGAATTCTATAATATTAAAAATCTTCTTTCTTGGAGAGAGGCATCCAAAATTGATCACATCTATTTCCTAAACAATTTTCCTACAGTAAGGTCTTTGATGCTTGAACTTAAAAGCTAAGAACCTGTAACCTTGTTGTCTGGTTTTATTAAGCTAGATCAGGGGCAAGACTCTAGGGAGACAAGAGAATGAAACCTGTCACTGGGGGCTGAGGAGGTGCCATGAAAAGAAAGCACATTCTTTGCTTCTTCATGTAGCCTTCCATCATATTTGATATATTTATACATTTGCCATGACAGGCATCTCCATTCCCATGGTTTTTCCTGAGACTGCTTTCCATCCCTTACTGTCCATATTTTTTTTAAATTTTAATTTGTTTTCCTTTTTGCTTCTTCTTTAGTTCCCATATTCCTGACACTTCCAGTGCTAAACCTGATAAGTTTGGCATTGAGAGACATTTTGCATTCTTTCTTGTGAACATATATTCTCATATTTTTAACAGACAGATTTACAAACAAATTTTGTGCCCTTAAATTTTCCAGATTTCCAATCTCCTGCTCTTTCTTATATTTATCTATTTCTGGCAGTCTTCCTAAGCTCTCTATTTATGCCAGAGTGGCTATTACTTATGCTACATTCATTAGCTCTGAAAATCAATTTCCATTCATTCATCGCTGAATAATGCTAGTTCTGTTCAGATTTGGTGTTGTCAACAGATGAGATAAACGAATCTATAAATCCTGGTCCCACTCTGCCAATGAATGACAGGTAGGTTCCTAGCAAAGCTAGGGAGCTTACTACCTAAGAGGTAAACAATACCTACACATAAGAAAAGTATAGGTAGAACTGCAAGACACTGTATCATTTCATGCACACACACAAAAATGACTGTAAGCCAGAATTTTGGATGTAATTGACCTGGAAAGTCTTCTCTAAAGAGGAAAAACCTAAGTAGTAACATAAAGAAAGAAAGAAGATTCAAATTCTTTGAAGAAAGTGGGAGAATGTTTTAAGTATAGGGAGTAAGAGAAAAAGGCTCACTATGTTTAAGGAACAGGGTGAAAACCCTGTCCGAGGTAGAGGTTGATTCAGATATGGTGGAAAGAGCGCTGGCCAGTTGAGAAATGGTTAAAGCATGGGCCTGGGGCTGAAGGGTCGAGGTTCAGTTCCCAGTCCAGGGCATGTACTTCGGCTGCAGGTTACCCAGAGGGCTGGAGAGATGGGGGAGGCAACCATTTCATGTGTCTCTCTCACAATGATCTCTCTCTCTCTCTCTTTCTCCCCTCCCCACCTTCCCTTCCACTCTCTAGAAATCAATGGGAAAAAAATATCCTCAGGTGAGGATTAAAAAAAGAAGAAAAAGGTATGGCAAAAAGGTCAGTGTGTGTGTGTGTGTGTGTGTGTGTGTGTGTGTGTGTGTGAAAACATTTGGAGCAGATTTTGTCTTTGTGCTTTTAATCCTCTGATTCCAACACGGAACACCTCAGCATTCTAGATTGCCTGTGCATCACAAATTCCCAGTGTTTCCTCTAGAATCAAGAAAAATAATTCATATATTTTCAAAATGGAAAGTTTCCATATCAATGCTTTTCCCCCTCCTCCCTGAAGTAAGATTTTCTGGTGTCATTTGAGGTATTGTACACCACATCTTTCCATTCTTCTTTTCGACATAGTTTCTGTTATTTTTTTTCTTACCCTGAGTTGCAGACAAGCAGCAGAAGATTTGTGCCCTCCAATTTGATGGCTCCTATTTATTTTCATTTTGATGTGAACATGAACTGGAAAATCTAAATGTGAGTAAAGGGTGAAAAGCTCATTAGCCTATCTCCCTCGAAGTTTCACAGTTTAGCTCAGTCTAGTCATAAACTTTAGTCGATCATTTTTAGGGTTTCTGTCTAGATGATCAAACTAGATATAACCCCAAATAATCACCTTTGACACTATCAACACTAAATAGGTCTTTCCTCCAAACCCATAGACTTTATAGAAGCTTCAGTTGATAGTTCTACTTAATTGTCAAGACCCCCAAATTTGATCCCATCATACCTAAAACAAGAAAAACAAGCAATTTCCCAGCCAGGCTACTTCACAAACCATCCTGCAAGGCCCAGCTCAATCTCCACATCCTTTCAGAAACATCTTCCCCCCAGGCATCCTCTCTTTTCTCTAAATGGTGGGTTCGAAATCCTCAACTCTGTTCTTCCATTTGTAATTATCAAAATGTGGCAACTCCCTGGACAAACATGGTTGTGTTGAGAGGGGATGTCTGCTCCTCCAACTCTCCCCCATTACTGACACATGAATTAATTTTATTTCAGGTCTTTATGTAGATAAATCTCACCAACATTCATAGAATTGGAATGTCATCTTGACAGCATTTGGTTAACTCTCTCTGTTTTTACAGATGAAGAAGTTGAAGCCCCAAGAGATTTTTCATTCCTGTTTCAGATTTAACCATCAATTCCTCCTCCCATCAGTCTTCTCTTCTTTGTCATACAGGACCAAGAATGGGGCTGGCACAGAGTGTGTGCTAAGGACACGGTGTTTCTATTGAATTGAACCCCTACAGAACGTGGACCATTCAGAGACACTGAGTTTGGCGTCTGGGTGATTAATTGCTTTGGGTTGGCCCATTTCGCAGTCAACAGCAATGGACCAAGGAAGACTTACCAAGTGTGTAGTCTTGTTTGCCCAACTAAGTTATAAATACCATATAATAGGAACTTATTTTGTAGTTGATAGCACTTTGAACAGCTCTAGCCACACAGTAAACCTTCATTAAAAATACTTCACTTGACTGACTGTCCTCAGATAGAAAACCAGATCTTGGTCTGCATTTCATGCAGCAACTGGAGTAGCTTTGCCAAAAGAAAAGCACCAGGCTGTCCAAGATAGACACAGCTGGGCTGAGGATGCATTTTTCACGCAGCTCTATGCCTTAAATTGTCCTTCAAGAAAAGTATCTGGAATCCAGTGCTACCTTTTAGATACCAAAGATTTATTTTTAAGGTGGTATAATAAAAATTGTAATATATTATTAGGTAACTTAAGGAAATAGGACACATGAAAAGGGCACAAACTTTAAGATGTTAACTGGGGATGAATGTATTTTGGTTAGACCACAATGTATCATCTGCTCTCCTTAAGACTATTTTTAAAAAATATGTATTTTTATTGATTTTAGAGATGAACGGAAAGGGAGAGAAAAAGAGAGAAACATCGATAAGAAAGAATCATCGAGTGGCAGCTTCCCACACCAGGGATCCAGCTTGCACCTCAGGTATGTGCCCTGATCTGGAATCAAACCATGACTTCCTGGTTCATGGATCATGCTCAGCCATCGAGCCACATTGGCCTGAAGTGGAAGCAAGCCACCCTTGAATGGGATTGCTCCTGGATTTGGGTTTATTTGTACCATGCTATGGTCAGTTGACCCACCAACAACATAGCTTGACTATTCCTACTTTTCTTATTTTGGTCCTTACCCTCATTTTTAAAGGAGAGAGGTCTCATTGAAGTAGTTGTAGGATCCTACTTAATTTGAACTAGATAACCCCCAAATGGAACTGTCTCCAAGAAGGGAACCATCTTCTTATTTTGGTTATTAACCCACCCAATCTTACTGCTGAGCATCTTTAACTATGTTCAGGAAGTAATTGGTTTAGTAAGAATCAGTCAAGGAATCAAAAATACTTTATTGCTAAAGATTGCAACTTCTAAGAAAAAAGAAAACAAACAAACAAACAAAAAATACAAAGATTGCAACTTCTGCCCCTTGCCTTCTTTTCCACAAAGGTGGGTGGTATCTGTGTAAGTGAAAGAGCAGAGTATGAGAATGTTTACTACTGATTATTATTTTTACTATCCCACTTCTAGGAAGAGAAACTTAGATAGGGTTAGGAATATAAGGGAGCCCATAATCCAAGCTTGAGCATTAAAAATTGGAAATGTATTTGTGAAGTTCTACTAACTATATTCCTTCTTATGGAATCACTGGTTAATCATTGGTGCAGGCAGAACCATTTCCATTGGGAGAGGCAAGTAGGCCTTCAAAATTGAAGTAGGTCATCTTCAAGGGTATGCTGAGGGTCCAGCCACCTAAAAGACGTTTCTTAACCAGTCTACTAGAGCACTTCCTTTAGTGATATAAAACTCCTATTTTAGAAGAAATTAATTCATCAGATGTCTCCAAGAGGTCCCACTTGCTTAACTCTTCAATCTGAGATTCTGTCTCTTCTTCCCCAATCCCTTCAACCTCCCTCCCCCCCACCTCACCCCCAACCCTCCTCTGGGACACAGGCTGGATAATGAATCCTATTCTTTACTATCCATAGGTTTTTCAGTTAGTGATCACATAAATTGGGCTCTTCTAAGTCAGGCTCCCAACTTTAAGGAAATTGAAAACATGCAAAAGACCAGGCCTCTGAGCAACTGGATGTTCTGCCTCTTTTTCAGTTCCTCATATGACAAATCAAAGACTCAAGGAACGAATGCAGTTAAAGCTGAGAAAGGAAATGCAGATGGTGATGAGGTAAGGAAGAGAATTAGCAAATGTTCATTTGTAATCTTTCTTTGGAGTAGCTTAGAATATTTTATAAGCTGTGTCTTACAAATTTCCTGTTGAAAAGCAAAAAAAGGGTCAAGAGTCATATAGCAAGGTTAATTGATCCAATTTTATGCGAGGTAAACAGAGACATAGAAAAGAGAAGAGGTAGGACACAACAGCAATAAATCGGGGCGCAAAATCAGGGACCTTAGGGTGTGAGTGTTAAACCCTGACTTACCTAGAATTCATGGCCACTTCCTTTTTAAAAAATATATACACTGAGTGGCCAGATTATTATGATCACCTGATGTTTGTAGGCAAATTAGTCATACACTGCATTGTATGGGATATGGAAGCTGAAGGCCTGTTCGAACATCTTTGCTGTCTGCAGTTACCAAGATAAAACGTCTCCAATTCGCACAGGTACACAAGGATTGGACAGTTGAGCACTGGAAAAAAAGTCATGTGGTCCGATGAATCACATTTCCAGTTGCAACGTGCAGATGGCAGAATGAGAATTTGGCAGAAACAGCATGAAAGCATGCACCCCACATGCATGAGTACAACCCTTCAAGCTGATGGGGATAGTGTTAAGTTTGGGGCATGTTTTCCTGGCATGATATGTGCTCTTTAATTCATGTGGAACAGCGTCTGAATAGCACAACATACCTAAATATCATTGCTGATCAGATTCATCCTATCATGTTGATGGCATATCTCAATGGAGATGGTTTCTTCCAACAAGATAATGCGCCATGCCACGGTACTCGTATTGTGCAGGAGTGGTTTCAAGAACATGAGGGAGACTTTACCTTGCTTAGGTGGTCCCCACAATCACCAGATCTCAATCCAATTGAGCATTTGTGGGATGAAATACTTATCTATCACTTGTTGTAATACTTTAAGCAATGAAATAAAAAAAACAAAAAACAAAAAAAACA
>PVJC01029091.1:8105-22256 GCA_004026665.1 Murina feae | reverse complement strand
CAAGTACAAAGCCTTCTCCACCTGTGGTTCCCACTTGGCTGTGGTGACCCTCTTCTATGGGACACTTTGTATGGTGTATTTTAAGCCCCTGCACACCTACTCTATGAAAGACTCAGTGGCCACAGTGATGTATGCTGTGGTCACCCCCATGATGAACCCTTTCATCTACAGCCTGAGGAACAAGGACATGCATGGGGCTTTGGGAAGACTCTTCCTAGGGAAAGCCTTTCAGAGGTTCTCGTGAGGATAATTTTGGACAGGACATTACAATAAAGCCTAGAAATTTCCATCACCGTGTGTGAAGCATTATCCTGTGGGGGATACAGGAGGGATTAGGACACAGCTCCATCTTAGAAGGAGGTCATATGTCTTTGATGAAGAAAATATATACTTGTGTAACCCCATGTCCCTCAGACCTCATCAGCTCTGGCAATAAATAAGGTCACATAATACTACTAGTAGAAGTTAGCAGGATTAAAGCCTTCTGCTTGCCTAATACAGGACCATAGTCCCAGTCTTATTCAGATATATCCAGTTATGTCCTAGTGGGGCTCTCATGTTCTTTAGCACACACCCCTCATATTCTTTTGAACTCTGAACTTCTCTTAGGGACCTGCTGCCTAAAAGACACCTTGCACTGCCCTCTCAAAAGATTTATTGGGTGAAGCTGCCTCTTTCCTAATGCTCCGTTGGGTTCAGCTCCCACTGCTTCAATTCCGACCCGCAGTCAAACACAGCCCCTGGTGTTCAGAGAGAATGGCAAGACATGTCTCTTCTTTGCATTGGGAAGATTTTTGTCCTTTGGTCTTCAAAATAATATTCTCTCCCTTGCCTTTTTCCTGAATTTCTTTTCTCTGAGAGAAGTTAGATTTTATCTTTGGGTGTCCACTCTTTCCTTTATGTCTGTGGTTCCTCATTTCCCATCTCCTCTTCATTTATTTTAAAAAGAATTCTCAAACATATCAACACATGCTTATGAACAGGAATGGTGGTGGAGGCAATAGAAGGGGAGAAGGTAATTTTGAAGCCCAGTCTCTACTTAGGTTGTATGGTTCTGACACCAATTCTGATGTGTGTTCTTTACCCACACCACCTACCACTTATCCAACACCAACTGAGCGTCCTACAATTCAACTCCATTCTGATACTATTTACCTGGAGATAAAATCAGATCCTATAGGTTAAGGGCTCAGTCCTGCAAGACTTCCCTGTCCCACAAACACACTTCAGACACAAATCACAAGGCCAGGTTGTCTTCTGTGCTTCTGATTGACTAGCTATGGATGGAAGGTTCCAATAATCTTCTCCATGGGTTCAATTAATTTTCTAAAACTGCTCTCAGATCTCAGAGGAACATTTTACTTACTAGGTTACCCGTTTATTCTAAAAAGAAATAACTCAGGAACAGCCAGATGGAGAAGATGCGCAGAGCAAGGTGTGTGGGAAAGAGCATAGAGCGTCCATACCCTCCCTGGGTATGTCACTCTCTAGAAATCTCCATGTGTCACCAATGCAGAAGTTTTCCCACCCCTGGCCTTTTGTGTTTTTATTCAGACTTCATTACATAGGCATGACTGAGTAAACCATTGGCCTTAAGTGATTAATTCAATCCTGCTCTTCATCTCTCTCCAGAGGTTGGTTGGTTCTTCTAGCAATAAGCATCAACCTTAGGTGCTTTCCCAAGGTCACCTTATGAACATAACTCAGCTCTAGATGAAACAGGATTGTAATCAATAAGACACCATTACACTCTTCTCAGGAAATTCTAAAGGTTGGTTTTAGGAGCTGTGTGCCAGAAATGGGAGGAAGATATAAATAAATCACAATATTATACCCATGTTAATAGATAGAAAGGTTCTGTATTGTCAAGATCTCAGTTCTTTCCAATTTGATCTACAAATTAAGTGTAATCCCAATCAAAAGTCCAGCACGTTATTTTTTTAGATAGCAATAAACAGATTCTAATGTTTAAAGAGACAGGCAAATGACTAAAAAGAGTCACCACAACATGTAATTTTAAAAAAGTTGATTGACACTATACAACTTCAAGACTTACTATAAAGTTATAGTGATCAAACTGTAGTATTGGAGAAAGAATGGACAAAAATATTAATTGAGCAGAACATAGAGCCCAGAAATAGACCCACATAAAAGTGGTCAACTGATCTTAACAAAGGAGCAAAGGCAATACAATGAAGCAAAGATAATATTTTCAACAAATGGTTCTGGAACAACTGACTACCCACATTTCTTAAAAAAGAAGCTAGACACAGACTTTACATCCTTCACAAAAATTAACTGAAAATACATCAGAGATCTAAATGTTAAATGTAAAACTATAAAACGCCCAGAAGATAACATATGAAAAAACCTAAATGACCTTGGGTGGGGTGACAACTTTTTACATATGTCACCAAAGGCATAATCTAGAAAAAAGTAATCGATAAGCAGGATTTCATTAAAATTAAAAACTTGTGCTTCATGAAAGACAATATCAAAAGAATGAGAAGACAAGCCATGGACTGGGAGAAAATATTTGCAAAAGACACAGTTGATAAGGGCTGTTACTCAAAATATACAAAGAAAACTTAAAAGTCAACAATAAAAAAAGAAACTGATTAAAAAGAGGGCCAAAGACACTCATATTATATGTCATCAGGAAAATGCAAATTAAAATCAATGAGATTTCACTACACATCTGTTAGATTGCCCAAAACCTAGAACACCGAGAACCACAAATGCTGGTGAAGATTTGAAGCAACAAGAAATCTCACTCATTCCTAGTGAGAATAAATGGCACAGGCACTTTGGAAGACAGTTTGTAGTTTTGCACAAAACTAATATATTTTCTCTACCTGGTTTTGCTATTAGGGTAATGCTGGCTTCATAGAATGAGCTTGGAAGTGTTCCTTCCTTTTACATTTTTTGGAGTAGTCTCAGGAGGACAGGTTTTAGTTCTTCCTTGAATGTTTGGTAAAACTCCCCTGTGAAGCCGTCTGGCCCCAGGCTTTTATTTGCTGGAAGCTTTTTGATTACTGCTTCAATTTCTTCTATAGTTATTGGCCTATTGAGATTTTTAGATTCTCCCTGATTGAGTTTTAGAATGTTGTATTTTTCTAGGAATATGTCCATTTCCTCGAGGTTGTCTAGTTTGTTGGAGTAGAGTTGTTCATAGTATTTTTTAACAATCCTTTGTATTTCTGTGGGGTCTGTTGTTATTTTGCCTCTATCATTTCTAATTTTGTTTATTTGGGTCCTCTCTCTTTGTTTCTTGGTGAGCCTGGCTAGAGGTTCATCAATCTTGTTTATCCTTTCAAAGAACCAGCGCCTGGTTTCATTGATCTTTTGTATTGTTTTTTTTGTTTTTTGTGGGGTTTTTTTTGGTCTCTATGTCATTGATTTCTGCTCTAATCTTTATTATCTCCTTCCTTCTGCTCACTCTGGGCTTTTCTTGTTGCTCTCTTTCTAATTCTTTGAGTTGTAAAGTTAGATGATTTACTACCATTTTTTCTTTTTTTTTTTGAGGTAGGCCTGCAGTATAAATATCCCTGTCAGGATTGCTTTCATTGTGTCCCATTGGTTTTGGATTGTTGTGTTTTCATTGTCATTGATTTCCAGGATGTTTTTAATTTCATCTTTGATCTCATTGGTAACCCAATTGATATTTAATAACATGCTATTCAGCTTCCAAGAGTTTGAATGTTTTGGATTGTTTTTATTGTAATTTATTTCTAATATTATGCCATTGTGATCTGAGAAGATGTTTGATATGATTTCAATCTTCTTGAATTTGAGAAGACTTTGCTTGTGACCTAATATGTGTTCTATTTTTGAAAATGTCCCATATGCACTTGAGAAGAACGTATATTCCGCAGCTTTGGGGTGAAAAGATCTGAAGATATCAATTAAGTCCATCTGATCTAGTGAGCCAGTTAGGATTGCCATTTCTTTGCTGATTTTTTGTCTGGAGGATTTATCTAGTGATGTCAGAGGTGTATTAAATTCCCTATTATGATTGTATTGTTGTCTATCTCTCCCTTGATATCTTCCAGGAGTTTGTTTTTATGTATTTGGGTGCTCCTGCATTGGGTACATATATGTTTATCAGGGTTATGTCCTCTTGTTGTATCAATCTCTTTAGTATTATGAAGTGGCCTTCCTTATCTCTCCTTATGGCCTTCACTTTGAGGTCTATTTTGTCCGAGATAAGTATCGCTACCCCAGCTTTTTTTTCATTTCCATTTGCCTGAAAGATATTTTTCCATCACTTCACTTTTAGTCTGTGTGAGTCCCTTATTCTGAGGTGAGTCTCTTGTAAACAGCAAATATATGGGACATGTTTTTTTATCCATTCAGCCACCCGGTGTCTTTTGGTTGGAGCATTTAGCTCATTTACATTTAAAGTTATTATTGAAAGGTACTTGTTTGTAGCCATTTTATTATTTGTGCCTGTGTTCTTTCTTACCTTTTTATTTCATCTTTTTACACCAGTCCCTTTAGCATTTCTTGCATTGCTGGCTTTGTGGTTATAAACTCCCTTAGCCTTTATTCCTCATGAACATAGATGCCAAAATCCTCAACAAAATCCTAGCAAATTGGATCCAGCAGTAAATCAGAAAGATCATACACCATGACCAAGTAGGATTTATCCCAGGGATCAAGGATGGTACAATATCTGCATATCAATAAACGTGATAGATCACATAAACAAATTGAGAGATAAAAACCACATAGTCATATCAATTGATGCAGAAAAAGCATTTGACAAAATCTAACACCTATTTTTGTTAAAATCTCTCAACAAGGTGGGAATAAAAGGATCATACCTCAACATAATAAAAGCCATATATGACAAACCCACAGCCAACAACATACTCAATGGGCAAAAACTAAAACCATTTCCCCTTAGAACAGGAACAAGACAGGGATGCCCACTCTCATCATTCCTGTTTGACATAGTACTGGAAGTATTAGCTGTTGCGATTAGACAGGAAGAAGAAATAAAAGGAAGACAGGAAGAAGAAATAAAAGGCATCCAAATTGGAAAAGAAGAAGTAAAACTGTCCTTATTTGCAGATGACATGATATTATACATAAAAAACACTAAAGACTCCATTAAAAAACTATTAGACTTAATAAATGAATTCAGCAATGTAGCAAGATACAAAATTAATGCTAAGAAATCTACGGCATTTCTATACACCAATAGTGAACTTATAGAAAGAGAGACTAAAAATGCAATCCCATTTACCATCACAGCACAAAAATTAAGATGCCTAGGAATAAACTTAACTAAAGAGGTAAAAGACCTCTACTCAGAAAACTACAGAATGTTTAAAAAAGAGATAGAGGAAGACATAAACAGATGGAAGAACACACCGTGTTCATGGGTTGGTAGAATCAATATCATTAAAATGTCCATACTACTCAAAGCAATCTATAAATTCAACGCACTTCCCATTAAAATACCAACAGCATATTTCACAGACCTAGAACGAACTCTCCAAAAATTCATCTGAAATAAAAAAAGACCCTAAATAGCTGCAGCAATCCTGAGAAAGAACAAAGTAGGTGGGATCTCCATACCAGATATCAAGCTATATTACAAAGCCACTGTTCTCCAAACTGCCTGGTACTGGCACAAGAACAGACATATAGATCAATGAAATAGAATAGAGAACCCAGAAATCGACCCAAACCAATATGCTCAATTAATATTTGACAAAGGAGGCAAGAACATACAATGGAGTCAAGACAGTCTCTTCAATAAATGGTGTTGGGAAAATTGGACAGATATATGCAAAACAATGAAACTAGACCACCAACTTACACCATACACAAACATAAACTCAAAATGGATAAAGGACTTAAATGTAAGACAGGAAACCATTAAAATACTAGAGGAATTTAAAGGCAACAAAATCTCAGACATATTTCAAAACAATTTCTTCACCGATAAAGCTTCTAGGGCATTGGAAAGTAAAGAGGAGATAAACAAATGGGACTACATCAAAATAAAAAGCTTCGTCACAGCAAAAGAAACCATCAACAAAACAACAAGAAAGCCCACTGCATGGGAGAACATATTTGCCAATGTTATCTGTGATAAGGGTTTAATCGCCAACATTTATAGGGAACTCATACAACTTAACAAAAGGAAGATAAACAATCCAATCAAAAAATAGGCAAAGGACCTAAATAGACACTTTTCAAAAGAGGACATTCAGAAAGCCAAGAGATATATGAAAACATGCTCAAAGTTACTAATCATCTGAGAGATGCAAATCAAAACAACAATGAGGTATCATCTCATACCTGTCAGAATAGTTATCATCAACAAATCAACAAACGACAAGTGCTGGAGAGGATGCGGAGAAAGAGGAACTCTCCTGCACTGCTGGTGGGAATGCAGACTGGTGCAGCCACTATGGAGGACAGTATGGAGTTTCCTCTAAAAATTAAAAGTGGAACTCCCATTTGACCCTTATGATCCCACTTCCGGGAATATATCCCAAGAAACCTAAAAAAAAATCAGAAAGGGTATATGCACCCCTATATGTTCATAGCAGCACAATTTACCACAGCTAAGATTTGGAAACAGCCTAAGTGCCCATCGGCAGATGAATGGATTAGAAAACGGTGGTACATCTACACGATGGAATACTATGCTGCTGTAAAAAAGAAGGAATTCTTACCATTTGCAGCAGCTTGGATGGAACTGGAGAGCATTATGCTAAGTGAAATAAGCCAGTCAATGAAAGAAAAATACCACATGATCTCACTTATTTATAGATAATAAAGACCATTATAAATTGATGAACATAAACAGATACAGAAGCAGAACAGCATTGAACAGACTGTCAAACTACAGCTGGAAGACTCAGGAGGGTTGGGGGAGAGTTAAGAGATCAACTGAAGGACTTTTATGCATGCATATGAGCATAATCAATGGACACAAGACACTGGGAGGCGGGTAGGGGAGGAGTAGGAAAGTCAAGGGGAAAAATGGAGACTTATTTAACACTCTTTGTAATATTTTAAGCAATAAAACAAAATTAAAAAAAAAACACACTAATATATTTTCGCCATTTGATCCAGCATTCATTCTCCTTGGTGTTTACTTAAAGGAGCCGGAAACTTGTATCCAATCAGAGAAGATATTTATAACAGCTATGTTCATAACTGCCAAACACTGAAGCAATCAAAATGTCCTTCAGATGAATGAATAAATAAATTTTTGTGCATCTTGACAATAGAATGTTATTTGGCACAAAAGAAAAAAGAAATGAGCTATTACTCATAAAAATACATGGAGGAATCTTAGCTAACTGGAAGAAACCATTCTGAAAAATCTACACACTGTATGAGTCCAACTATATAACATTCTGAAAAACACAAACTATAGAGGTAGTAAAAATATGAGTGGTTTTAAGGAGTTTGGAGAGGGCAGGGATGAATAGGTGGAACACTGAGGATTTTTTTGAGCAGTGACACCATAATGATGGATACCTGTCATTCATGATACATTGTCCAACCCCATATAGTATACAACATCAAGTGAACTGTAATGTAAATTATGGACTTTGGGTTATAGTGATGTGACCGTATGGATTTATCACTTACAATGAATTTACCAGTCTGGTTAGGGATGTTGATATTAGGAGATGCTATGCATGTGTGGAGTGCAGGGGTGTATGGGAAATTTCTGTAGCTTCTCCTAAGTTTGCTGTAAATCTGAAACTGCTCCAAAAACAGTCATTTAACTTTTTAAAATTCCAATAGACATTTTTAGAAAAATAGAAACAGAAAAAAGAGTCCTAAAAATCATATGGAACCACAAAAGACCCCCAGTGACCTAATAACTGGAGCCAGAAGAACAAAGCTGGAGGCATTACACATCCTGATTTCAGATTATGTTGCAAAGCTACGGTAACCAAAATAACAAAGTACTGACATAAACACAGATATGTAGACCAGTGGACCAGAACAGAGAACCCAGAAATAAGTCTATAAATATAAAATCAACTGCTCTTTGACAAAGGCATCAAGCATACAAAAAGGGGGAAGTTTCACCTCTTCAATTGCTGATGTGAGGGCAAATTGGGTATCTACACACACAGACACAAAAAGAAATTATACCCACATCTTACACTCTATTAGAAATTAACTCAAAATTAGTAAGTATCTAAATATAAGACTCCAAACCGTAAACTTGTAAGAAAATATCGGGTAAAGGCTCCTTGGCATGATTTCTTGGGTATGACACCAAAAGCACAAGGAAAAAAAAAAAGTGGACTCACATAAAAATGAAAAGCTTCTGCACAACCAAAGAAACCATTGACAAAATGGTTTTGAGTCTCAACCTGAACAACCCTTTCACAGGGGTCGCCTAAATCCATCCTGCATATCAGATATTTACATTATGATTCATAACAGTAGCAACATTACAGTGATGAAGTAGCAACAAAAATACTTTTATGGTTGGGTCTCCACAACATGAGGAATTGTATTAAAGGGTCGAGGCATTAGGAAGGTTGAGAACCACTGATCTAGGGTATCTTTCAGGATTGCTACTGACAGTGGAGTTGGTTTATGCCTTGTAAACAGATTAATTTCTCAAGAACTTTGCAATGTTAATATTGGAGCAATTACCCAGATTCATTTCAACCAGCTGTCTTGGGATTCCTCCTCCACCCACAACTCACCCCCTCACGGCCTCTCCAAAGCTGCTAATTAGGCCTGATGTGGTCCCAGGATACTTCTTTTCTGTATGAGCTTGGGAGCCTAGCGGCAGCTCCCCATCCTCATCAGGGCATAAACAGCCTCAGCTTCTGTTTCCATTCTGCAAGGACTGGTTATCCAGGCTCCAATTGCCCTGCTTCCTATCTTTAGCCAGAAGGACAAGTCATCAAGTCCTATTCAGAAAGTGATGTCTAGGGTTCTTTATATCCTGACTGAAATTTCATCTGTTAGAAGTGAGAGTGGAGGCAGCAGAACCAGAGACCTCTGAGACCAGCACAGAGCGGAGGGTAAGGTCTGGACATTTCTGGCTAATGCTCTTTCCCTTCCCTTCCCTTCCCTTCCCTTCCCTTCCCTTCCCTTCCCTTCCCTTCCCTTCCCTTCCCATTTACTCTCTCTCACATACGAAAAGATACTCACATACTTTGGAAAATCTTCATATAATCTAATTTCTTATTATTTAAAGGCAACATAGCGAGCCCTCCAATCATTTTAACACTGTAGTTTTCAAAGTGCAGTCACACACCCATTGCATGCACTTATCAAACCTGCAAGGAAGGCTTCATGGGTGAGAGGAGGATGCCCAGAGAGATTGCTCAACCTCCTCAAGGTCACACAGCTAGGGAGCTACAGACAAGGTACAAAAAGGCCAGTTTTCTAATGCTGAGTCTGGAGCTCTTTTCCATTCTACCCCACATGCTTTCCCTCTCCAGCCTGCCACACTTATAGGAGTGAGTGTCTGTCTCTAAGGCCAGCTCACACAAATGTTCAGACCCCACTGACTTTTACAGACTCAGAGCAGTGGTTCCCAAAGTGTACCATTGGTGTCACAGTGCTTGCTGGAAATGACTTGGTTTTCAGAACATAGCCAGTATTTCAGGAAAGAGGGGGAAGTACCCAGAGGATTCTGATGTGCATGGAGAGTGACAGATGCCTGGTTTACGGACTAGAAAGCAGAGGTACTCGTTCCTGTGGGCGTCCTCTGGTTTTCCCCAGCCTCTTACCTGTCTCCCACCTTCTCTCCCGTCAGGCAGATGTCCCACGGGGCCCTGCATCCAGGCAACAGGCTGGAAGGAAGTCATTGCTGATGGGGTCCATGGGAAAAACAAAGTGGTGGCTGGGTGTGCTCACGATGGGGTCACTCAGGGAGTCACTGGGAGCTCTTTTCCATCCTCAGGCCAGTTGGGGGGTTCTGGAGCGGAATGAGGCCATCAATTCCCCTTTATCAGTTAACTCTTTTTTTCAACCTAAGTATTTTAATTTTTTTCATTTTGAAATACAGTTTTTATTGTTGATAGTATTACAGATATCTCCTATCCCTTCCTTTCTCTTCCTCCTCCAAGACTGCTCCCCTCATCCCCCTAGGTCTTCACCATCCTATTGCCCGTGTCCATAGGCTAAGTATATAAATATGTAAATTCTTTGGTTTATCTCGTCTCGTCCTCCCAACCCCACATTGAGGTATGTCTTCTCTTTTTCTAAGAGGCAAACAGCCCTCCTTTTGCTAGATTCAGGTTTGCAGGTGTTCTGTGTTCTGTCAGTGCTAGGCTAACGCCAAGCAAACACCTCACTCAGACCTCTTGGTCTAAGCCTTCTTGCTGCCACCAAATTGCTCAGTGACACTGGGCAGACCTCTTCAGCTGAGATCCTCAGTTAAGTACTGAGAGAAATAGGTAATCTCATTCATGGTGTAGAACCACAGAAGAACAACATGGGTAACAAATAATAGATTTAGAAGCTGTATCCACAAGGAAAGTCTCTTGAGTATGTGCTGAGAGTTACTCCCATTTTTCACTCAAATATCAAAGAACCACCATGTGTTTACTGTCTGATTTGGAATCTCCAGATCAGCCCAGCATATCGCAATGTCTTCTGTGATGAGGACTTTACTTTCTCTACTTCCCTCCCCGCCTTCACTGGCACAGCACTTATGTCTGTGGGAAAATAGTGTGGCTCTTCCTTCTCTTTCTCTTATGTTCCAGCTCCTGACCTGGCCAATCCACATCTCTTTGTGTGGGAAGTCTGCAATGATAAGTTTCCTCACTCTTCTCTCTCTCCTGTAGACAGAACCAAGGGGCCAATCCCAGGCAGTCTTCATGGGGCTATTCTGGCTCATTTCCTGCCCACACAAGAGGGCTGAGGCTGCTTCTGTCTGAGTGGGAGGCAGAGCCAGGACTGGGCCCCCTGGTCCCTCCTTGTCCTCAAAGCTGCGTTTCCTACCTGACGGGTTTGGGAGGTAGAAACTTGGGGAAATGGTAAATAATAGGACTCCTTTACTTTCTCCATCACAGCTCCTCCCACTTACACAGGACGCCAAGGTTGGAGAGGGGCTTCCACACCCAGAGTGGCAGCTCCTCTCTAGGCCCACGGGAGGTGGCAGCAGCACCCTGTGTCATGTGTGCCAGAGCCTTTAGGGTGCGGATCTTAGAAGCAGAAAAGGGGTCGCATCCCAGCTTCATGAGTTACTGAGCGGGAAGCTCATTAACCTCCTAGTTCTCGATCGCTTTATCTATGAAATGGAAACATTAGGAACAATTAGTGCTGTTGTGTGGAATTAATGTTACATCTTAATATATATAAGAGCTCTTAATACATTGTCTAACCAAGTATTTAATACAAGGTAGTTGTTCGATCAAAAAACGGTTGAGTGTGTTCAGCTGGGACATGGACCCCAAGTTCTGACGCAAAATGTCCTTCCATTTTCTGACCAGCACTGCACACCTGGGAATTCCACGCTGCTCATTGGCACAGCAAATCCACTCATTCGCTGAAGGCTAAGCTGGCATCTCCGTGAGGACCCAGGGCTTCACAATACTTTTCTCTCCCAGGTTCTCACAGTTCCCACAGCCACACTAGAATATCTTGCTGCTACTTCAAATTAATCGTGTTCCCAACTGAATTTCAGAACAGGCTCCACATCTCCATGGCACACTGGCCAATTCTCTGAACTGCATTTTTCTTGCACTGTCGCTTATTCATGTGGGCTCTTGGGCTGTGACTCTTCCCCATGCCTTCATCTTGTATGCGTGGAATACATGGCATTCTGCACAGTTCACTTCCTCCCTCATTTCTTGACCCCTATGCTGTGCCTGGCTCTGTGCCAGGTCCTGGGATACAGGGATGAAAATGATATTGTACCTGCTCTCAAGGTTCTCACACTCTTGAAGTGGAGGGTGCGGGGAGTGGTGGGGGAGGGGGAGGTTACCTGAATTTTAAGTAAAATGTGGCGGGGATCAATCACTAAAATACATAAAGACCAAAATAAGACAAAGGTTAACTGGTGCCTCGGGACAAGAGTTGATGTGACCAGGAGGAAAAGTTTGAGTCAGATAAGGGGTCTCCCCAGACCGATAATGGGAAAGCAGAGTGGAGAAAGTCCATGTGGTGACAGGAGCAGCCGGTCAGTAGGACGGAGGTGAAGCATTTTGTGACCTTGTGGAAAGTGCCGGAGTAAAGGGTATAAGGCCAGGGGAGCAGGAGATCCTCTGGGGATGGGGCATCCTGAGGCCTTGACCACCTGGCCACACACCTGGGCTGCTCTGTGGGAGATGGGAGCTCAGCTGCTGTAGGGAAGAGGGGTGATCAGATCTGTAACCTAGAAAGCACACCTTGTGCAGCAGGGAGCATGCGCAGCCAGTGCCGCATACTTTGCGTGAATTTGCTCCTTTCCTTCTCACAGTGACATGGAGGAGTAGATCCTACCAACATCGCAGAAGCAGAATTGGTATTTTTTTCTCTTTTACTAGGTCAGAAGAAATTGTTTGTTTGTTGTTGTTGTTGTTTTTAAATATATTTTTATTGATTTGAGAGAGGAAGGAGAGGGAGAGGGAGATAGAAACATCAATGATGAGAAAGAATCATTGATTGACTGCCTGCTGCGTGCCCCCCACCCCAGGGGGATCAAGCCTCACAACCTGGGCATATGCCCTTGAGCAGAATCGAACCCAGGACCCTTCAGTTCGCAGGTTGATGCCTTATCCACTGAGCCAAACCGGCTAGGGCAGAAATTGTTTTTAATGTAACAATGATCATGAACACACATGTGAGTGGAATACGTGCTGACTTAGAATGGCTTCCCTATGTGCCCTTAATCGCATGGAGTGTGCACTTTCCTTGTATCTCTAATGGAGGGTGTTTAAGGTGTGTGTGTGTGTGTGTGTGTGTGTGTGTGTGTGAGTGTGTGTGTGTGTGTGTTAAGACCCTGATAAACATCTTATACATACACACATCTATGTTTCTGTCTTATTATATTTTAAGGTAAATCCCAAAACCGTGTTTGCTTTCTCTCTGCGATGCTCTTTAGCCAGGACTTCACAAGACTCGCTGTTTGGTCCTTCGAGTCTCAACTGAAAAGACACCGAAATATATCCAGTGGTGATCTATCTATGAATTTAAGATCAGCTATGTTTCCTTTTTTAAATTAAAAGTTTTTTTTACCACCTATGACTTGTTTCCAAGAGAAAAGAGGAGCCAGTTATTTTTTCATTTTTTATTTCAGCTTTATTGAGGTCTACTTGACATATAAAATTATAAGATATTTAAACTGTCATCACAATCAGTTACTTTAATCTCTAGTACATTTGAAATGTGTTTAGTAAGATATAAAAATTAAACTGTTTCCCAAAAATAATTAGACAGTTTGTCCCAAAGCCATTCAGCACCTAATGCAACCTTTCCCTGTTATCATCGTCATCCACTAACTTCCACGGGTAGTTGGCTCTGTTGCTGATGTTTCTGTCCAGTTCTATGAAACTGTTCGCTCCAGCACCAGGGCCACGCTGTTGTAGAGCCCTTAACATTTGGCAGAGAAAGTGTCTCCTTGTTAGTCTTTCTCATTTTCCTGATTTACTTTCATGCTTGCTTTTCCATGAAATTTAGATTATCTTTTGTTTCTCAACAAGCCTCTGAGAACATCAACTTCACACAGGTTAAGAGTTGAATGTGCACCTTTGCAATGTTTCATCCTTCTATTTGGAATCTTGGAATGTCTATCCACTTATTAAAATTTCACTTTGTGCTTCTCTGGTGACTCTGAAGATCCTGCCTGATTCTTGTCAACATTGTAATGCGTACATTTGTTTGGTAATGATGTGGATGGGATTGCTTCATGTTGTATTTTGACCTTTATTATTTCTGATTATTGTTTACACTAGGGGCCCGGTGCACAAAAATTTGTGCACTGGGGTGGTGGGGGAGGGGGGTCCCTAAGCCCTGCCTGTGCCCTCTCACAGCTTGGGACCCCTCTGGGGATGGCCACCTGCTGGTGTGCCTGGCCAGCCTGGGTGAGGGGCCAATGTCTGTTTGCAGGCTGGTCAAGCACCCCAGTGGAAATCCTCACCCCAGAGGGTGTGGCAAGCCTGGATGAGGGGCCAAGGGCAGTTTTCAGGCTGGCCACAGCTCCCACTGACCCTC
>PVJC01029090.1:0-21996 GCA_004026665.1 Murina feae | reverse complement strand
TTCTTTGTCTTCTATAGTTCTCTAGATCACACCTAGTTCTAAGTTTTCTGATACTTCAAAAAGTATACTTTTTTCAAGAGAAAACAATAAATAAATAGGGAGTGGCTTCAATGATCAGGAGATCTGAATTAAACATTAAACATTAAGCCATTTTTTTTCCATGAATCATACCATTTGTGTTTATCCAATGTAGACAATTACTTATCATTATACTAGAGGCCTGTTACAGAAAAATTCCTTTAAGAATATTGCTTCCTGAGGCCAGAGCAAAGCAGAGAAGGGAGCAAAGCCTGCTCATCTCCACTGCCTTGGCTCTGCTTCCGTGTCTGCTGTCTTGGGACACTCCATCGGCAGCAGAGGGGCAAGGCTGGATCATGCTTTACCACTCACCTCTGCAGCCCCCGGCCAGGTGATAGGCCTGGCACTCACCCCCTGCCTCACCCACCACCTGCCTGGCCAACAGGCCTGGGCACTTCAGCAGCAGGGCTGAGGGAACTGGGCACCGCCATATTTGTGACAGAGTGATGGAGTGATGGTTAATTTGCATATTACTCTTTTATGAGATAGGATTGAAAATGGAAAAGTACAATTGCATCCCATTTATACAAAATGAGCTAAAAATATTTTAAAGAAATACAATCTTACTTTTTATTAGCAGGAAAAGAAGTTGATTATTTTCATAAAAAATGTATAACTACAAAAACATCTGTATTAACTTAACACAAGTAAAATGAATTCCAAATAATACTTTATGAGATCACTGTCTCAGAGTAAAAAGTTAGACTATATTTCCATGGTAAAAATATTGCAGAATGGATAGCAATGTTTCCTTAGATCTTATTTGCACCAGGCATTGTGTTAGTCACCTTATATACATATTAATTTCAGTAATCCATATTGCAACATTATGAAGTAGACACTATTACTACTTCTAGTTTAGGGATGAGGAAAGTGAGATTTATAAATTTTAGAAAATATGCTTGAATTCATATAATTAAAAGCAATTCATATATTAAAAGCAATTCATATATTAAAGCAATGAGCAGCAATCTGACTCCAGAACCACTTACATAAGTTCACTGAAAAAAATGTTATGTTTCTAGCTACATAACTCATTAACTATACCATTTCAATTAAAACATTAATTGATTTCCAATTATTTACAGGTGGCTATAAGGACATAATAACAAAAAGCCATCTTTAATTTCTGAAATACATGAATTGAGTTAGGCAAATGATAAATTGTGAAGAGAGATTCGTGCTACAAGGTAGAAGATCTTTCCACTGCTGGTCTATTACTTTCTAGCCAGGTAACATCCAGAAATTAACCTACTGCTTCTCTGCCCTCCATTTCCTCAATGTAAACTGTGTATAATAATATATTTTTTTTTATTTTTACAGACATGTTTTTTTAAGATTAAACAAATAATGTACTTTGAATGATAAAATGTAAATGTAAGTTATATTACTATTAACACATATTTAACTACTAATGAATATAATTCTATAGGTAGATTTAAAATAGGATATAACTAAACTATAAAATTCAGATATACTTTTAATCAAGATGGCTATCTTTTTTTCTAGAGCACTTAAAGTGAATTATTTGAAGTTTGAGACTTAAATTTTATTCACATATTGAAGAAAATGAAACATTAGTTTGTATTTTGGGTTTCCTGATGAAACTGAAAACTTGCATTATTATAAGAGTTCCAGATTTTTCACACACACACACACACACACACACACAAACACACACAAACACACACACACACACACACACACACACACACTTTCCTGGAGTTTAAGCCATGACTTTTGTCTGAAGACCACAAGAATTTTCATAAATTTGAATTTAATTTCATAGGTGTTAATTTTCACAACTGAAGCACTTGCAAGGCTTTTCTGGTATAACTCTACAGCAGTGCAGGTACCTAGTAATCTGCAAATTCATGAAGATCATTTTAAAGTAAGCTGAAAATCCCTGTGCAAATGCTATACATAGCAAACTTGCAGCCAGTGGAAGGCAATTATCATGTACTTTTTAGATCTTCCCTTTTTCATGAAAACTACTCATTGGCCTTTTGTTATTGCTCACTGTGTTCTAAACTTCTGCCCTTTACCCTCTGATCACATTGCTAATGACAAGCTCTAACCTCCAGAGTTTTCTACCTCCTTCCTTTTAATATAGGTTATAGAAACAGTGGCCTATATATAATTTCCCTTTCACACCATGCTCTTCACCCCCCACCATGTTAAATCAATACAGAAAGATTTGCATTGCCAGCAGTTACCATAGGAACAAAGAAATTGGTTACATAGACAAGCAGAGCATATTTGTGTTCATTAGAGAAAGTAGTTGGCTCCTACACTAGTGAGAAGTAAACTATTATATATAGTTATATACCTATCGAGCCACAGTGCAGTGAAATTATGTGGTCCTAGTCAATGATGGACTTTTCCTCTGATTGTCAATTCTTGTCCATGGAAAAATTAACTCTGTTAAATCTAGAGTATAGCCATTTGTATAAAAACTTGTAGGAGGTTGAAAGTATTCACTGCAACCCAAGCCAAAATGTCTTACTCAGTTCCAGATGTCAACAAGATTTCAGGTCTGGAATTAGTTGATTGAAGCAGTAGCTATGTCATAATGAAGAAAAATACAACACGCCATAAAAAAGTATATACTCTGATGATTCTCCCTGTCTTGGGGAAAGAGAAATACCCAATTATTTCAAGCACTCTTGAACTCAAGATGTGACTTGACATTGGAACTAAGAGACCCAAAAAACTATGATGCCTCCCCTAATATGAGTGAGAGCTCACAGGGACCAGCTAATTAATGATGTCCTGGCTAAAACCCTATTTCTTAGTGGGTCCACTAAGCCCATGAACCTACCTAGAAATAATTTCCCCAGTCCCCAAGTATATGTTAGAATGGATACACTTAAGTATATATTTGAGTGGTACTTCACAGCATTATTCCCACATTGAGTTGTCAGACTGTGAAATAAGATAAAAATAGATTAGTGCCATCAGTAGAGACATAAATGATGCATGACTTATTGTATCTATTATATCTCCACTTCATTTGCCAGGCTGGTTCCTACAAAAAACAGATGATTACTGAAGATGACTGTGAAATACTACAGGCTTAACTAAGCAGTGGTCCCAATCACAGCTACTTTGATGGTCATTGTATTTCTGAGAGAGAACATTTATAAAGTCTTGTGTATGTGTAATACTTGGTAAATACTATATTTCCCATTCCAATTAGATAAGAAGGTGAGAAACAGTTTGCATTCATGTGAGATGAACAGTATCATTTACAGTGTTGCTTCATATTTATATTAACTCTTCCACTCTCTATCATGGTAGAGTCCAGAGAAAGTTGGAATATGAAGAATTGTGGGTTTTTTTGAAGCAGTGAAAGTATAATTTCATGAGTCTGGCAGCAGACAATGTAATTTGGAAAGATTTTATCCTATGTTGAGCCGAAGCAGGATGAAAATCTGAGTAAGCTGTATGATCAACTACACACACTGTGCCTGTGGCCATATGTGTAGGGAGGGGCCCTGATGATCAGTTAAAGGAGAAAAAATAATCAAAATTGGTTTACAGATAGATTATATCAGGGGAAAAAAACAAAAATAAATGGCAGCTGCATTAGCACCAGATACAGTAGTGAAAGATGGCGGGGATACAATATCTTCCCTGTGGACATAACTACAGCAGCTTACCTAGTTATCCATGAAGGATAGAGAAAAGGTGGCTTAAGGTGAGAATTCATGCATATTCCAAGACAGAGACCAATGGCCTCTCTATGTGTTCAGGAGTCTGGGGGAAAAAGAACTAGAAAATCAGTGTAATAGGAGGAATAATGCTACTATACCCAAAAGATATCCATATCCTAATTCTTGGAACCTGAGACTTTTTTAATTACATGACAAAAGGGACTTTGCAGATCTGATTAAGGTCAAGACTTTGAGATGGGTGATGACTCTATATGATTTGGGTAGGCTGTATCTAATAACATAGATTTTTCAAGAGAAAAACCTTTTCTGTCTATCTTGAGAGGGAGTTGTGACCATAAAAGAACACTAAGGAAATGCAACCTTGCTGGCTTTGACTGAAAAGGCCACAATTAAGGAATGTGGAAATGTTTAGAAAGTGAAAAAGACAAACACAAAAATACAACAACAAAAAAAACACAGACATTCCCCTAGAGCTGCCAGAGAGAAAATCGGCCCTGCCAAGACTTTTATTCTAGCCTAGTGATACCAATGGTCGGACTTCTAACCTACCAAACTGTCTATAAAAGCCTAAGCCACAATCCAACTGGCCAACTGATAGCTATGAGATGCACTGACCACCAGGGGGCAGATGCTCAATGCAGGAGTGGAAACCACCAGCATGGAAACATGGAACAGACTGATAAATTTCAGAGGAAAGGGGCGGGGAGGGCGGGAAGAGATTAACCAAAGATCTTATATGCATATTAGAGGCCTGGTGCACAGATTCATGCATCAGTGGGGTCTCTTGGCCTGGCCGGTGGGGATCAGACTGAAACTGGCTCTCCAACATCCTCTGAGGAGTCCCAGATTGAGAGAAGGTGCAAGCCAGATCAAGCCTCTAATTGAAGGATAAATTTGTGTTATTTTACCCTATTGAGTTTGTGGTAATTTGTTATAGTAGCAATAGAAACTTAATACAACTAGAGACATGATGATTTGTGGTACAAGCACATTAATACATATATGGAAGTGGGTACATAATAGAAGACTTTTGCAGTACACATGTTAAAGCCTATTAGAAAACCTGTACCACAATGATGCACAGAACAACCACACACACAACATGACTTGGCCAGTGGATGTTAGCCAAGCTTCTTAACCATTTTGAGACTTACACTCTAATCACAGAAAAAGGGTCAAGGAGACATAAACAGAGGCTACCTAGGAACCCAACAGCATGGATTCTTACTAACTGTTACTGTGCTGAAATTCCAAGAGTTCTGAAAAAGATCACCACTGGCTTGCAATATATCAATATTCCTCAAGGAAATCAACCAGTGACTATACTGGATTCAATCCAATTATTCTCTTTTATAGCTTTACAGTTTTGCTTATTAATCTATTAATTTATTAATATTCCACTCTATTATACCTTTCCAAAAATATTGTGAATTAACTCATATTGGTAGCAGAACCTGGCTGGAAATTTGTTTTTGCTGATATGATTGGCTGTTCACCACATAAGCTCCATGGAGGACATTCCTGCTTTTCTTGTCCATCACTTTTTCTAGAAATTTATTTGGTGGTTGGAGTAAGGAAGTCTAACTGATGGGGGCTATTTGGAGTCTTAGTTTACATATATCATTTTGCTACTGTGATCCTATAAATGTAATATAAATCTGTGGAAGTAGAACTGATAGATTGGAAAGCTTTTCAGTTTAAATTAAAGATTTTCCTTCTGTCTGAAAAAGAGTATGTAATTATACTATTAGATTTTTTACTATCCCATCATTTTTTTAAAAAAAAATATTGATTTTTTACAGAGAGGAAGGGAGAGAGATAGAGAGTTAGAAACATTGATCAGCTGCCTACTGCACTCCTCCTACTGGGAATGTGCCTGAAACCAAGGTCTATACCCTTGACCAGAATCAAACCTGGGACCTTTGAGTCTGCAGGTGACACTCTAATCAACTGAGTCAAACCAATTAGGGCTATCCCATCAATTAATCTCTTGCCTACAGAGATACCAATAATGTATATGGTGAAACATTTTTAAAATGTTTAAAATTAATCATTTTCTCTCAGTTCCCTTTTAGACCATTTTCATTTCCTTTCTCATCTCAAGGTTTTCCTCCATGCCCTGAACTCTGTTTGTTCAGCAGAGACTTCTCTCCTTTCTGCTGCTCCCAAAGAGGCATTCTTTTGCAAGACTATTTTTTTTACCCTTTCTAGACACTATAGGTTAATATTTTAACTTTTATTGACCTACTATGTCTTTTTTTTTTTTAGAAAGGCTTTGGGGTTTTTGTTTTTGTTTTTGTATAGAAGCACATAATTAATTAACAGTGTTGCATAATGGTACCATACATACTCATATTTTTGTTCATAATATGTTTCTGATGAGTATTTTTTATTTTTATAATTTTCTGCTTTCTCTCTGTCTCTCTCTTTGTGTGTTTCTCCCCCCACCTTGTTTTTATTTTCCTTGTAATTAAAATTTGTGTTGATATCTTTTTTATTTTTTGAGTGATGTTAGTTTTTCCTGCACAGAATATTTATAAGAGGTTCATACAATGAGAGTATGAAGTTACATTGTAGCCTAGAAGAAATTCTTTTTGGCCCTAACCAGTTTTGCTCAGTGGATAGAGTGTCTGCCTATGGACTGAAAGGTCCCAGGTTTGATTCCGGTCAAGGGCATGTACCCTCGTTGCAGGCACATCCCCAGTGGGAGGCGTGCAAGAGGCAGCTGATCAATATTTCTCTCTCATCAATGTTTCTAACTCTCTATCCCTCTCCCTTCCTCTCTGTAAAAAATCAATAAAATATATAATTAAAAAAAAATTCTTTTTGGATCATAGTGTCTTCATAGAACAGAGTTGTGCAAGAACAGTTAGATTAACCATTTCTTTTCCCTAGAGAACAGAACTCAGAGAAGTGTTTCACAAACTAGAGTTTCTCTCCTCCTCCTTGACTCATAGAGAGACTCCTTTCAGCAAACAAAGGATGTCTGTGTAATTATTTTATTGACATTTTTACTTGGTTTTGTTTTGTTTGTTTCGCTCCTATCTAGTGCCAATCTAGATTCTAGTAAGCTCTGGCTATGCTGATTCACTCCTTTCCTGGTGATTGAAACGACTGTAGCTTTTGCACAAAATACAGAATAGCACATTATTCTAAAAACTATTATGCATCCCAACAATGAGATATTTGGAACCCTTAGAAAAACAAAGTCTTATTGACATTTGGATCTGAAATGGCTAAGTGGGGATTGCTAGTTTCTTCTGTTTTTTGTTGTTGTTGTTGTTGTTTTGTTGTTTGTTTGTTTTTTTGGAGATCAACTAGAAGCAAAAAGAAGAATGAGAAACAGAAGTGTATACTATAATTTAAATAGAACTAGACAAATTCATAACACTGAATATGAGGATAAATTCATACAGAAAGATCAAGAGTGAGAAGACACAAATTAGTAATTTATTTTCTCCAGAGAACAGAATGGCAGATGTTAGGCAAAGCTGATAAGGCCATTCTCAAAATTAGGTTCATATTTTGTTTCAATACAGCCTAATGCTATCTACTTCTTTCATCCACAGCTACTGCGGGCTAGGACTCCCTATCTGGAGTAGATTGTTTCATTAATACTTTGCCTTCATCTTTTCTCTTTATTCACAGTCAATATGATTTTCTAAAATTAAAATCTCATACATGCCACTGTTTAAAATTATTTATATATTCTTCAACTTCTCTCTTCAGTGTCTTATAATTTTCCAATTAAAGTTCTTTTACATCCTTGGTTAAATTTATTCCTAGATATTTCATCTTACATGATGCAATTGTAAACGGGAGTTTTCTTATTTTCCTAGTTTGAGGATTCATTATTGGTGTATAAAAATGCAACTGATTTCTGAATATTTATTTTATATCCTACTACTTTACTGAATTTATTTATTAGTTCTAGTACTTTTATAGTGGAATCTTTAGGGTTGTCTATATACAGTATAATGCCATTTGCAAATAATGACAGTTTGACTTCTTTCTTTCTAATTTAGATGCCCTTTCTTTCTTTTTCTTGTCCAATTGTTATGGCTGGGACTCCCAGTACTATGTTGAACAACAGTAGTGGAGGAAGTCGTCCCCTTCTTTTTATTGATCTTAAGGGAAATGCTTTGTTTTATTTGACAAGTAAGGCAAAAAAAATACAATAGGATAAATGTAGTCTATTCAATTAATCATTAGAAAAATGGGAAAACCCATGCAAAAAAATGAAAATTTTATACTATTTACAAGAAAAAACTGAAAATAGATTAAAAATTTAAATGTAAGAATCAAAATAATAATAATAAAAAATCCTAGAAGAAAACATAGGCAGTAAAATCTCAGACATTTCTTATACTAATATTTTTTTCTAACATTTTTCCTCAGAAACAGAAATAAAAAAAAATAAACAAATGGCACTACCTCAAACTAAAAAGTTTTTGCAAAGCAAAGTAAACCATTAACAAATGAAAAGATAACAACTCACTGAATGGAAAAACATATTCACCAATGATACATCAGGTAAAGAGTTATCCAAAATTTATAAAGTTTTATACAAGTCAATACCTAAAATAGAATAAAAAGACTATCCTCATTCCAGCAAGAGAGAATTCTTCAGCAGACTGCCTTTGGCTTCATCTGCCTTTGGATGTTCCTAGAACTTTTTATCTGCAGATTCATATTACAGCTTTTAAACTAGAATCATGTGAGCCCATCCTATGTAATAAAGAAGTAATATGCAAATTGAACATCATGCCCTCGCACAAGATGGTCACACCTATGTCATCACAAGATGGCTGCCACAAGATGGCCAGCAGGGGAGGGAAGTTATGGGTGATCAAACCAGCAGAAGAGGGCAGTTAGGGGTGACCAGACCAGCAGGGAAGGGCAGTTGGGAGTGACCAGGTTGGCAGGTGACGACAGTTAGAGGTGACTGGGCCAGCAGGGGAGGGCAGTTAGGAGCAATCAGGCAGGCAAGGGAGGGCAGTTGGGGTCAATCAGGGAGGCAAGGGAGCAGTTATGCATCAATCAGGCTGGCAGGGGAGTGTTTAGTGGGGTGATCAGGCCAGCAGGCAGGGGAGCGGTTGGGAGCCAGCAGTCCCAGATTGTGAGAGGGATGTCTAACTGCAGGTTTAGGCCTGATTGTCCCTTGTTGGATAGGCCTAAACTGGCAGTCAGACATCCCCCAAGGGGTCCCATATTGGAGAGAGTGCAGGCTGGGTTAAGGGACACCTGCCCTCCACTGCACGAATTCCGTGCACAGGGCCTCTAGTTTGTTATTATAATAAATCGATATTTGATAGTGTTAACATAAAAAAATAATTGAAACCTGTAAAAAATTTTGTGAGTTTATTTGAGCCAAAGTGTCAACATATGCCAGGAAGCAGAACCTCAATGAAATGAGATAATGCTCTGGAGAATGGTGGGTTACATCTGTATTTATACATTGCAATCAAGGGAGAGGGACATAGATCGGTTACATGATATCCATTGGTTATAGACTAGAGAGGTGGTAGAAAGTAAAGCAGGGAAGCCCCTGGGATTGGATAAAAAGTGAATGATAGACACTACTTAGGTGAGTGCAGGAACAACTAACATAACAATGAACAAATTTGTGATATCTGTCTTGGCGCCCAAGCACATTAGGTTGTTCTCTAATGGGGTTCAGAAAAAGGGAAGTTAAAGTTACCCAGACATTTCAAGGATATGTTATTATAGTTGCAGATAGGCTCAGTTAAGGTAAAGGTTAATCTTGTCAGTGAAGAAACCAGCATAGGATATAACTACCCACCATACCTGCTTTTAGTTAGTTTAATTTCAGACCACCCTTTGTGGCTACTTTAGGTCCTGAGTTTGCAAGATCTCCATGCAGGCCTTCCCTGAGCTAGTCAGGTTAGTATGTGGTCCCTTTCATTCGTGATAGCCAGATAGATAGATAGATAGATAGATAGATAGATAGATAGATAGATAATAGATAGATAGATAGATGATAGATAGATAGATAGATAGATAATAGATAGGTAGATAGGTAGGTAGGTAGGTAGGTAGGTAGATAGATAGATAGATAGATAGATAGATAGATAGATGATATTATATCTACTAGTGGCCTGGTGCATGAAATTCATGCACAGGGGTTGTCCCTCAGCCCAGCCTGCACATGCTCTAATCTGGGATTCCTTGGCCATCCCTCTCACAATCCAGGACCCCTTGTTCCTAACCACTCACCTACCTGCCTGCCTGATCACCCCTAACCACTCTGCCTGAGACTCTGATTGCCCCCAACTGCCCCCTCTTCCAGCCTGATCATCCCTAACTGAACCCCTGCCAGCCTGATCACCCCCAACTGCCCACCCACCAGCCTGATCTCCCCCAAATGACCCCATGCTGACCTGATAGCCCCCGACATCCCCTACCTGCCAACTTGCTCACCCCTAACTACCCTTCCTACCAGCCTACTTGCCCCCAACTGTCCCCCACCCCAACAACCTGATTGCTCCTAACTGCCTCTGCCTCGGCCCCGCCACCATGGCTTTGTCTGGGAGGATGTCCAGAAGGTCTCCTGGTCTAATTAGTATATTATCCTTTTATTAGTATAGATATCTCCTATTGGTTCTGTTTCTCTTGACAACTTTGAATAATACACCCTTAAAACAGACTTTAAAAGGAATATTTTATAGCATACTTCATCAATCAGAATAGCGATATAAAATTGAACATCACACTTAGTGTCCACTCTGCCTTTTTCATATTTCACATAGCCTTTTTGTCATTTACATCTCTAAAAAATTCAAGAATATTAAGATGAAGTTTCCAGATAATATCCATATGTTTTTACTCTCATACTTTAGTTGTTTCATTGTTTGTTTATACATTCTTCATTTTACCCACTGTTGCCTTCCCTAATGTGGTAGGAGGTACGTAGATGGAAGGAAGAAAACCAGATTTCTACTCACACTGCAGTTATTAGTGCTCTGTTTTAGGTCGCAATTTCTTCATCTGTAATATACAACAACACTTGCCCTGTATATCTCCCAGACTGACAGGATAATTAGATAAAAACATGTGTGCTAATACAATTTATAAATACCTTTATAAATCAAGAGAGTTAATAAATTTTATTACCTAGGCCTCTGTGTTTAGCTGCACCATCAAAAAGTGGTTCTAATATATTAACTAGCTAATAATTCATAATAATTCATTTCTACAAATCCTGACAATGCCTGAAACAATTATATAGAGAATAAATATATATATATTCAATTAAATATATAATGTGTAAATATATATATATATATATATATATATTCACATGTTATTCAATTATATATAGTCAAATAAATTAAAAATAAAATGAATAAACACAGAATTTATTTTATTCAGGTAGAACATTGCAGGCCATCTAAATTGCTTTGATACATCTTTCCTGATTTCTCTACTCATTATTTGCTATCTTTTTCTTCTTCCTTTTAAAAAATTTCTACTCATTTTTTTAATCTTCAAAGTTTTCTTTTATTGCTCATTTTTCTTTTCATTCATCTCACTTCTGTACATATGCACACATACATATCTGAATATATCCCTGATACTAGTTTTTTCTTTTCCATATTCATATATTTCAATGCCATGAAGAAAATCAATTTAAAAGTAATTGCTATGTATGTGAGCTAGTTCCTTTTTCTTCAGTCTTAAAGCCCAGTTTCACTTAAAGCCCAGTACTAGTCCAGTTCCTTCAAGTTTCATTGATATCTGGCCAATGAGAAAACTGCAGTAATTTCACAGAAAGTCTGCCACACGTGACATGAGGAAAAGTGCAAAGCACATATCCTTTTTGCTACACAAAGCCTAGGGCCTAATGACATTCTTAAATGCCTGGAAAAAGCAAGTTGATGACATGACTGCCAATAGTGTGCTGTCAGGTGTTAGATGAAATGGGCCAAGGATGTCAAGAGGAGGAACCTCGCTCCTGGGCAGGGCACTGTTTTGCTTATACACATATCAGAGGCCTGATGCATGAAATTCCTGCAAGAGCCGGCCTTCACGGCCCTGGCCGCCTGGACCAGAAGGTCATCCAGATGGTTGTTCCACTGCTCAGCCGTTGGGTCAATTTGCATATTCTGCTTTAATTATTATAGACTAGGGGCCTGGTGCACAAAAATTTGTGCACGGGGGGAGGAGGGGTCCCTCAGTCCGACCTGTGCCCTCTCACAGTTTGGGACCCCTCCAAGGATGTCCACCTGCTGATGTGCCTGGCCAGCCTGGGTGAGGGGCCAATGTCTGTTTGCAGACTGGCCAAGCTCCCCAGTGGAAACTCTTACACCAGGGGGTGTGGCAAGCCTGGGTGAGGGTCTAAGGGCAGTTTTCAAGCTGGCCACAGTTCCCAATGACTCTCCGGGCCATCAGCCTGGGAAGCCATAGGTTGGCGCTGGCCACCCCATGGCCTCCCAGGAGGGGGCCTCAGGCCGGCCCCCCCCAGGGCCCTACCTGGGAAGTGGATGGGGTGGCGCCGGCCACCCCCCACCCCACGGCCTCCCAGGAGGGAGCCACAGCAGCCGGCCAGCTGGTCCCACTGCCTGAGGCCCCAGCCTGGGAAGCGGATGGGGTGGCGCTGGCCACCCCAAACCCCACGGCCTCTCAGGAGGGGGCCTCAGCGTCGGCTGGCTGGTCCCGCCTCCTAAGGCTTCTGCCTGGGAAGGCATCGAGGACTCAGTGCGCTGGATGCTATCCCAGGACAGAGGCTCCCATGATGGTGGAGGCCGCAGCCCAGGAGAAGCCGAACACCAGGGCTGCGGCCTCTGCCATCTTGGCTAGGTTAATTTGCATACAGCAGCTCTGATTGGCTGGTGGGAGTGGCTTACCCCATCCCGGAGAAACGGTTAATTTCAATATTACACTTTTATTAGTTAAGATAAACACAGCAGCTATTTTATAAAATATTTATAAATGTAATACTTAGACTACGCAACTTCAATATTATCAAGAAATCAAATGAATGCTTTTTGCCTACTCACTGAAAAGATGAGAATAAGAAATACACCCCTTATAATTTTTTTTCATAAAAGTAAAATCCTACTTTGTATTAAGTGAGTGATATTTTGTCCTTCTTTCTCCAATATCCTGATTGCCAGTCATTCCTGTTTCTTGTTTTCACCTTTATTATTGTATTTCGATCATCATCAATATCTATTGTCTACGGGATTCATCTCTTCTGCATTCAGTTATGGACTAATTTCTATTACTTAAACCTCTCAACACTGCTAATTTGCTTCTTTCTTTTGATATTTTCTGTTTTATAATGAGAGGCCTCTGATGAATTCTTCATTGACTGCAGTTGTGGTATCTGCATATAATTTCTGGATATTTGAAATGTTTCAGAGGAACTCCTGATGGGGATGTGGCAACATATTTGATGAGGAGAAGATTTTACATTTTAGTGAAGTCTCCAGTGGGGAGGGATGCATCAAGATTTTCTGTCAGCATTTATTCACAATATTGTTTTCTACTCCAGGTATTCTTTTCCCCTTTCTCACTGATTCTGGGTAACTGCCTCTAATTTATGAATCGGGAGTCTTTTCTCTCTGAGACTCTGGCCTTATGATCACCTCCACTCATCAATTATCTTCTGATTTTGTTGCCCTTAATTTTATTCTAAAATGCTTTTCTTATTTGCTAAGTACTCTCAATGAGCCATGTCAGATTTTGATTAAAATTTCTACATGCTTATTTTAATGTAATATGAAATTTCATGTATTTCAAATATTTCTAGTTTGTTTTAGAGATTAATACTTTGTTCATTTTTGTAGATTGTTATTTTGAAAGAAGTCATAATTTACTAGTATGTAATACTTTAGAAAAAAGTAAATTAATCAATGAGAGATGACCTCATGAAGAGACTCCTAGAATTTAGGATTTTATCCTAAGAGTATAAAAGGCTATCAAAGAATTTTGAGAAGTGAAATTTCACAAATGTACTTTTCCACAAATTTCTTTTGTTTTCAGTGGTATGTTTTAAGAAGCAAAGGGGGGTCCATTGTGTGGGATGTTGCTGAGGGATCGTATAAGATGACTAAAATGAAATTCAGCAACAGAGGCCATTGATAACTTTAAAAAGAGTAGTGGAGGCGTTTGATTATTTGAAGTCAGATATGAAGAAAATGAGATGTATGGAAAAACAGTGAACAGAAGTCTAATTTAAATCATAAAACCTGAAGGCTCACAACCCCAACTTGAACCAGTTAACAGACACAAAATCTGTTGAATAAAGAACAGAAACAAAGTTCCAAAAATGTATAAATTGAGTCTTTCTCCCAGCCAATGAGATCTATGGTCTTTCACCAGAGTGACTATGTGTTGAGGAAAAGGAAATAATCAGAACTTGGGAATTGCTGAACACTGGCTCTGAACTAACACTAATTTCCAAAATGTAACTGTGGCCCACCCATCAAAGTAGGGGCTCATGGAGTTCAAGTGGTCAACAGAGTTTTAGCTCAGATCCATTTCACAGTGTGTCCACTGGGTCCCCAAACCCATCCTGGAGTTATTTCCCCAAGTAAACGATGCGTAATTGGAATACACATTCTCAGCAACTGGCAAGTTCCCCACCTTGGAGATTTCATTCTCTCCCTCTTTACTCTTTAGACCAGCTGAAATTTCAATTTTGCAGGACCTTGTTTCTGACTCCCTGCCAGATTAGATTTTCTCTCATTATAGGATCCCATAGCACCATTATGGGATCAGTTTCTCCATTATGCCAACTCTTACTCAAAACTTTCTAATTGATTATTTGCTGTTTTTAAGCATGTCTTGTCTGCTGTGTTGTAAACTCCAAAAGGGTAGTGACCTATCTGCCTTGTTCATAGGTACACTCTAAACATCCACACAGAATGTTTCAAAAGGGAGGCTATTTAATCAGTGTTTGTCAACTGCGTATCTGCATCATTTCATTTAATCTGCAGCCATATACATGCGTGTGTGTAGAATAAAGTATAAAATTCTATTTAAACATTTTACTTCCAGACAAATAAAAGATTCCTCAGCATTAGGCATCTTTTAGAAAACAGTCTTTAACATTTTGAGTATATTTCTTTCTCCCAGGGAAAGAAATTCTTATTTGTTTTAGCTTTTCTAATTATGTCCAAATTAATTTTTTAACTATAAATTATTTCTTAGAGGCAGAACAGCATTGAACGGACTGTCAACCTACAGCTGGAGGGCTGGGGAGGATTGGGGGGGGGGTTGGGAGATCAATTGAAGGACTTGCATGCGTGTATATGGGTATAATCAGTGGACACAAGACACTGGGGGGTATGGGAGGAGGGGGGAGGGTCAAAGGAGAAAAATGGAGACCTATCTAACACTTGTTGTGATACTATAAGCAATAAAACAAAATTAAAAATATTATTTCTTAATTTTCTTTTTCTCTCTCATATTTTCCTGTTATAGTTTTTGTAATTGGTTAGAACATAAGCCCCACTAACTCACTTTATTACTTTATTATTGTATCTTTCTCTCATAATCTACTGTGTGATTAATCCTGAGAGTTGTTAGTTAAAAAATCTATTCTACCATACTCCTTCTGTGGAAGAAATTTTTTCTATGCTTCTGTTTAATGAAGAAACAAACTGAAATTTCTTACAAAGGAAATACTTTTAGTTAATAGCATGTATTATGATTCCATAACAAGCAAATGAATATGTTAACAATATAAACTTAAATTAATTCAAATCATTCCCATTGTGGGACATAACATAAAAAAATGAGCCTTTGAATTCAGTTACAACAGGTAATTTGCACACATTATCTATATTTCTATTTACAGATGACATTATATGTATAAAGAGCTTCAGGTTTAGTTACATAAACCAAGTTAAGCTATCAGTACAAGTACACCTGGCACAATTCATTTGTTCCTCTTCACACTACATTCAAAGGGTGCTGGATAATTGCTAAAGTATTCCTGTTGTTTAGAAGAAATTTTTGAACATCACTGATATTTCGTTTTAGAAAAAAGCAGTAATAAATACTTGGATCAACCTACACATTTAAGTTACCATAAATCTTATGACAACTTCTGAAAAGATGTGATGAATTGGTTAAGTTCTTCTATAATCATGAGTTCCCTCTTTCCAATACTCTAATTTAAATATAGAATCCTTGAAGTTTACCATTTCCAATTACAACAGTTGCTGATAAAATATATGTTCTTTAACAGGGATACGCACCTTTTATTACAGAGTATTGCAAGTAGGCTAAACACAATAACTTGTAAAGGCAGAATTTTACCTAGAGCTTATCCCAAATGGAATTTTCCTGTTTTATTTTTTGTTTCTTTCTTTTGGTCGAGGCACTATTATAAATGGCACTTATATCTTCGCTAAAGAAACACATCTAATGCTTTGCAAGAAAATTTCAATTTGGAATTTTGATAGAAGTTGTATACTTCTTAGTTATTTGCAATATGTATTGAATAGTTGACTCATATAAATAGAAAACTTGTATTATTCTTTTTACAGAGTAGTGTTTTATTTTTACTTTAGAAGAAAAAAACTCAGAAATTAAAGATAAAATCAAAATTATCTGTAAGTTTACAACACAAATATTCAGTTAAGTTTTGATATGTAATATTTTTATTTTTGACTTTTTTCCAATCCTGGCAATAATTTATAGTGAAATAATTGCTTAATATAGGGAATATTTATTATTCATTTAATATCTTCTCATTATGAAAAATTATAAAAGGAGGTAATAAAATATATCCAGTGCAGCTATATAAACAGACAAGCAGGTAAAAACATCTTTAAACAAAGTCTAGTGCCCGGTTAATTAAGTGTATGCTCCAAGTGAAATATGACCTTTATTATTACTATGTTCAGTTTCAAGTGGTACATGGATAACTTGGACTTAATAGACAAAAAATGTTAAAATTCCTTACTTCCTGGAAATGATCCTTTAGAAAGGAAGAAAGACAATAATGAAAGTAAATTTTAAAATTTATGTATTTTAGAAAGTTATAAGTACTATGGAAAACATAAAAGAGTATAAAAGAGATCTAAATTATAATATGGTGTTGAAGAAGTAGTTAGCTTATAATTTAAACAAGGCATTCTGTTTCAGAAGATAATATTTAAGGAAAAATGTGAAGGAGGTGAGAGAGTTAGCCAAGCAGATATCCTAGAAATTAATATCTACTAAAAGAGAAGAGGCAATGCAAGTCCCTCAAAGTGGGAACATGCAAGAGGCCAGGGTAATAAGTAAGGGGTGATGGTAGTAAAAAATGAGGGCTAAGCGGGAACAACAGGTGGTGTAGGGAAATGGCTGTAGGTATAGATTTTTAACATATGAAAAGAACCGAACTGCATGCAGAGGGAAAGTAAAATAATTTGTGTAGGTCCACTTAGAATATGGAAAACATCACATTTATAAGCTTTAGCATATTTACAACACAGAATACCTATATCTGAATGGGCAATTCTTCCACACTTGAGCATGATCAGGAAGATGTTCAATGATTACCTTCCCAGAACATTGGAAAATGAGGAACAAGGTTATCAGTGTTCTCAGTGCTGATGGTCTGAGTTTTTGAGGCGGACATTTGCTATTAGTAGCAAGCAGGAGAGTAATAGAGCACTGTGACTGGGTCCACTCTATACTTTCTGAGTAACATAATAAAATTATGGAACAAAGATATCAATCAAGACAAGTCAGAGAAAATATAACCGTAAATATTTTATTGTATCTTAATATAATCTGAATTAGTTCTGGTGTCCCTTTAGTGAAAACGTAAATATTTTTATTTGTTTGGTAATAGTACCTGATGATATAAAAATTACTTCACCAGCTCAGTGGATAGAGCATCGGCCGTGGACTAAAGGGTCCTCAATTCTGGTCAAAGGCATGTATCTTGGTTGCTGGCTCCATCCCTTGTCCTGGTTGGGAGATGTGCTGGAGGCAGCCAACTGATGTGTCTCCCATATTGATGTTTCTCTCTGTGTGTCTCTCCCCAACTTTACACTCTGTCTAAAAATCAATGAAAAAATATCCTCAAATGGGGATTAACAAAAAATAATAATAACTTTAACAAAGTCTATTAAACAGTTGATTAGAAATGCTAAAACATGTTTGTTACAATTTTGACTTCACATTTCCTTCTTTTTTAAAAGAATAAAATACTTCTTAAGGCAAATGATATTATTCCATGCCCATTGCTTAGTACCAGACTTACGTAAGGTAGACAGTCAACAAATATTTTATTATTAATATGAAATCTTAATTAGTAGCTCTCCAACTCCAATATGCATAAGAATGACAGCTATTTATTTTTTTAATTCAGATTGTCTATTTTTCCTTCAGAGATTCTAAGTCTATAATTTAAAAAAAAACACTCATGACTTGAATTAAGTTTTAAAAATATTATTATATCTTATACACATATAATATATAATATATGATATACAATATACATAAAATACATAATATTTATTAAATATTGCATATATAATGTGGCTCATTTATAATATCCTGGCAAATTTTACCTTATGCTTATCTTTGGGGAGACATTCACTCTTAACTATCAACTTTAAGGCCTCTATATATTTTAATTTCTAATATATTTTAGCATTTTAAAATTTTTGAAAAAGACTTCCAGATCTCTGAATAAAAGTATTATTTCAATTAAGAGAATGATGTTAGACTAGAAAGTTCAAAAGAATGGGTTAAACATAATTTAAAGACAATGATATATCTATACCCAAGAAGTCAGAAATGTTTCAATTTCAGATTTCTACCTCCTGTGGGTGGTAACACTAAAGATCACTTTGGATCATCAATATTCTGGAGGCAACACAATGCAATGATTGAAAGGAGCCCAATGGACAGAAGCAATGATGTCAAATCCTTGCTCTGTCACTAATAGTATTTCCCTGGGCACTTGACCACTCTCACTCAACTTTGCTACAGTACATTGGAGGAAACTACCTAATTTTCTCATGGGCTTTTCAGAAGCATTAAGTTAATTTTTACATTATGCCAGACACATCAACAAGGAGATGTGCTTGACATAATGTAAGCATAATATATGTTCCCTATTGTAAAATACTGAGGATTTGGGATTTGTCTGTTACGAAAAAAAAAAATTCTTGTTGCATTCTTTTTTAAGAAATTTAAACCAAAGGAGAAATTTGTAGTGTCTGAAGGTTCTCTCTATTCAGCATGTTTACCCTCTTACCTGACTTTGAAGGGTACAAACCCCATAAAAACAAACAAACATGCAAATTAATAACTCTAGCTTCATCAGCAGTGTCTTCATTCTTCCATATAAACTTGTCTCTTCTTATATTAACTCATGAACATTTGCTGTGGTTAAATACAATTAAATGGTCCTCATGCTGCTTCCCCTCTCTTTCATGAGTTTTAAATATGTCCTCCCTAAAATGTGAGAATTGGTTTTGTTACAGAAGTGGAGATAAAATTCTACTCAGTTGTCTCTATATATCGGGAGACAAGAGATACTAAGCTTTGAGGTCTGAGACTAATATTTTAAGATTTCATACTAATCAAAGTCCTTGTTCTTTAGAGTTTTACTATTTCACATAAAAATACATAGCAACAGTTTACTCGCTAAGAAAAGCCAAGTGGAATACAATTTCTGCCTATCCTTCTCCCTCACAAATGCTTGCTACACATCTCTATTTCAAGTGAGAAAATTGAAATCTTTGATTTATACATTTCCTGCTGAGATGCATGAAAATAAAAGCAATGTTGTAGGAAGGCTGTCAACAGAGTACTTTGTCATTTCTTTAGGTTACTTATGTCAATAAGAACTTAAAAGCACATTTTTTCAAGTGCATAAGTCACAGAAAATATGTTCCTTTTGTAAATTGACATACTTTCAAAATGTATCTGTCCAGAATCTTACCTAATAATAGACAAACATGTAAACTGACCATCCCTCTGCTACACTTACCAACCAACAAAAATGACGATAATTTGCATACATAGGCGTGAAGCTGAGGAGTGAAGACTGAAGGCTCTGGCCGGGGCAGTGAAGGCCTGGGTCCCGGGTCCCGGATCCCGGATCCCGGAGGAAACCCGGTGCCAGGAGCCAGGGGAAGGGAAGGCCTATTGCACAAACCTCTTCATGCAATGGGCCTCTAGTATATTATATACTGTGAATAACTTTGTCCTAAACTCTCTATTTTTATCATTACCAGGGACCAGGAAAATAATCCTCTTACATTATTATAAATTTTTTCTAATTTAATACATTTTTATATTTAAAATAGAGGCCTGGTGCACAAAATTTGTGCCCTCAGGGAAGGCATCCCTCAGCCTGGCCTGTGCCCTCTCACAGTCTGGAGCCCCGCAATCCATCGCCCTTGCAGAGGGAGACCCTGCCCATCACCCACAGCTTGCTGGTCAGTGGCAGGGCCTCCCTCTTTGGGGTGATGGTGAAACCTCCTGATTGATCACCCTGCCGGCCAGTGTCCTGGGGATCCCTCTACAGGGTAGTCCTGGGCAATGGCCAGGCCCCCGACCAATCACATCACACCCACCTTGGCTGGCCTGGCACCAGTGGGTGTCATAGTGTGGTTGTCCGGATGGTCATTTCACTTTTTGGCTGTTTGGTCAATTTGCATATTGTACTTTTATTATTTTAGATATGGCTATTTAATATCCTTAATGCTTTTGACTTTGTCATTTGCTGATTGTTTTCTTTCATTTAGGGTTAATAATTTATTTTATATTTTTAAATATTATATTTTTAAATTATCATTTTATGTCTTTATTTTGTTAATAATTCTATTTTTATTTTTTTAAATTTGTTGATTTTGGGAGAGAGAGAGGAAGTGAGAGATAAACAGATAGAGAGACATTGACTTGTTGTTCCATTTATTTATGATTCATTTGTTCTGACAGGGGATTTAACCTGCATCATTGGCATATCTGACAATGCTCTAAGCAACTGTACTACCCAGCCAAGGCCTTCTAGTTTTATTTTGCGTAATAGGGTTTAAGCACACTCTAAATACTTTGGAAAGAGGAGACTGACATATAACCCACTAACTTATGCACAACTGTTTGGAACCGATTTGTTTTCCAGAAGATTGCATCAAAAATACTTCTAGTCATGGCTGGGAGCTAAATCATATTTCTATACATTTGGTATATACAAAGGTACACTATTTTAGTTCAAGAAATTGAGTCAAACAGATAGCTCACTATTTTCATAAGATGACATTTTTAATATTGGTATAAATAGGAATAAGATTAAAGATAAAATTTTATTTTAAAGTTAGTATTATTAATATTATTTTATTAAATACTCGGTCAAGGACTTAAGATGGTAAATTAGTTTGCTTAATATATGTTGAAATTTCTAGTGTACATTGCTGGAATACATTTACAAGAAAACCACAATTGCAATTTCTAGGCCCCTGCTCATGTAGACTAGAATTCATTTATAAGATACTTATGTAAGCCTTGAAACCAGATGCAAGACAAAGTGAGGAGCTATCAATTTACGGTGCAAGTGGACAGAGAATGTACAGTCCAAAAATTTTGAGAGCTCACTCCTAATCTTCACATTGCAGCTAAGATTTATTTGTAGAGGCAACAGTGTGCTTGACAGTTATGATTGGAAGAGCTTTATGATTACAACAGAGGTCACAGTTCCCTGTGTAGGCCAGTTCTGCCATGGAATTACAGGAGACCGACAGAAGATCTGCCCTTCCAACATTTTGCACAATGCTGTAAGTATCAGCAATGCTGAATCTCCTTCCAAATAATAGAATCCATTCTGATTTAGAATGGTTTCTCTTATCTATAACTGAGCTCCAGCTGATAGAGTGACCCACTCCTTATTGACTGAAATGATCTGATATCACTGAACTGTAACCCAAACTAGACTTCACCTGAAGGGCTCTGCTAAAACTAAACAAAAGGTTTCACTGCATTTACAACCTCCCTGAACTAAGACAGAAAAATACATCCTAGATATTATGTTCCATCCCTCTCATTTTTCACATGTGGAAACTGATTTTAAAAATATGTGATTTGCAGAAACAAACAAATAAAAAAGAATTGTGAAGAGTTAAAGGAATTTAGACTTAGGACATTTAACATCTCTTACATTCACAGTTAGGAAAAACTATGAGGAAGGGATAAGCTAGGCAAGCAGATGGAAAGGGAAAGTGCAAAAGGGGCCTTACTTGATGACTGTCTTCCTTTTAAAGAA
>PVJC01029089.1:0-22125 GCA_004026665.1 Murina feae | reverse complement strand
CCGAGCCTCAGATGTGGCTGGGGGCAGGTCCCCAGTGGCCACACACACACACACACACACACACACACACACAAAAGGTGCCTGGCAGACTGGGGCCATCATAGGACATCCACTGAGGGGTCCCAGACTGTGAGAGGGCACAGGCCGGGCTGAGGGACTCCCTCCACCCCGAGTGCACAAATTTTTGTGCACCGGGCCCCTAGTCATTTTATAGTTGAGGAAACTGAGGCTCAGGGAATTGACTTAATTTGCCCAAGAGAAGCCTGTGGCCAGACATTGAGACTCGGTCTCTCAGACGCTGCCGTCTGGGTGGCGCTGCCAGGTCCGCTCAGACCCCGCGTCCCTCGTGAAGCTTGGACAGCCCATCCCTGAGCCCTTCACTGTCCGGGACGCACACACAGTCACTGCCCCGATCACCCCCATGGCCCTCGACAGCAGGTCCCAGGGGGGCTCCTCGGGGGGCTCCCCTCGTGTCTGTGGAAGGGAACTGAGAAGCCCTGGATGGCCAGGGAGGAGGCAGGGAGGGCCGAGGCAGGCTTAGGGGGCGACGCTGAGGCAGAGCTCTTCTCCCTTGGTTCCTGCCGAAGACTTGGGTTTTGAGATTTGAGGTAGCAACGCAAGGAGTTTGCACCTAGGTGAGTGGAGAACCACGGGGAGAGCGGGAGAACCTGCTGGGCCCCGGTCTGCTCCCTCTCCGTGTCCCAGGCTGGCTCCTGTGGCTGGTGGTGGAATCAGAGACATGCTTACTGCCCTCGGGTTGCGGCCTCCTGTCTGAGCAGCCTTGCTCCGGTCTTTGCCTTTCTGGATCTTTGATCCTCGCTGCAAAGGGGAGACGAACGGGATCCTCCTACGTGCCAGGTGCTGTGTGAGAGCCCACGGGCCTCCTTGCCACCTGACGCCTCTAACCACTGGGGGAGCCAACCCCGTAGTTTGTAGATCAGGAAACTAAGTCTCGGGGGTGGGAGGGGGGGTCCTTCCCTTGTCTGAGTTGAGAAAGGTAGGCGGAGAGACGCAGTGCCCTGGTGGTGACCCTCCGCGCCATGGAACACCGGCCTCCCTGCCCGCTCCCCACCCCCGCTTGCACGCCTGGCCCACCTGGAGCCTCCCGACCTGGGCTCCCTCCCTGCCGGTGTGCTGGGACCGTAGCTCTGGAATGCATCTCACACCTGCCAGTCAGGCTGCTTCCAACGTCACATTTATCCAGGGAAGGTTTGCTCGTCTCCTGCGGGCCCCAGGCCCTGCGGCGATGAAGGGACTCCCAGCCAGACCCGTGCTCTACTCTTGAGCCCTGGAGTCCGGGGGTGGGGCAGGGAGGCTGAGTGACCCACATAGTCACCCCAGTAGGTGCTGAAATGCCCCTGGAATAAGCACTGCGAAAGCCCTTTGAGGTCTAGGCCACACACAGGTGAGCTGCCAGGTGGCAGGGGCTGGATGGCCTGCCGGGGGCAGAAGGGCAGAGAGCGTCCCACCCGCAGGCTGGCTCCTACCCCCAGGACGCACAGTCTTCCGTCATCGTCACCTGGTGTCTCCACGAGGGGTGCCGGTGCTTTCTTTCCCGTGGAGGATGCTCTTGTCGGCTTTTTCTATCCGGAGGGCCACACGGACCCCTCCCCTCCTGCCTGTGTGCAGAAAGGGGAAGAGGAGTAGAAACTCTTCCATAGCACTTGCTGAACGCTGGGCACTGTTAGAGCACTTCATAGATAGCGGCTCATGGAGGCCTCAGCACAGCCTTGGGAGGGAGGCACCATCATGGCCCCATGTTACAGGGTGTGTGGAGCAAAGATGTCACATAACCCAGCGAAGGCCCCCAGCTGGTTAGTAGGTGGGGGTGCTCAAGCAGCCAGAGCACCCCTCGGAACCTCTCCCTGGCCCTGGCTGCCCTGGGACCTTCCCCATCCCTGCTCTAGTCCCTGGGGCTGTGCTCAGTGGCATTCCTGCCAGGCAAAGGGCCCCCCTCGAGAGGGCGCCATCACGGGGATTCGGGGGAAGGAGAGAGGCACCAAGTCCCCGTTGCTTGGAAAGAGGTTAGAGTTGCCTTCAGCCATTTCTCACTTGGCCGTAGTCTGCCCTCCCTTCTCCCTGGCCCCCCTGTGAGGGTGTTCCCCTTAAGCCCACCTTGCTGGACCCTGACTTACCACCAGGTGTGTGAGCTGAAGGAGGGGGAAGTGCTGGCCCGCTCTGTTTGGCACTGACTGGTAAATGCTCCCCCTCCTCCCTTCTCTTCCGGAGAGTGTCTAAGCCGTCGGTGCTCTGGGAAAGGCCAGGTGATTCTTTGCTGTGGGCGCTTGTCTTGTGCATTGCAGGGCGTCCAGCAGCATCTCTGTCCTCAGCCAGTAGCAAGCTGTGGCGACCATGTCTCCTCAGGAGCAAAATCACCCCTGGCTGAGAGCCACTGGTCTAGAAGGAGGTTAGAAACTCGAGGGTCTGGGAGAGTAGTCCTGGGGGGAGGGGTCCTTCAGGGGACGTTTGGCATTTACCAAGAGGGGAAAGGTGGGTGTGCAGAAAAGATGTATCCAGTGGCAGTGACCCCAGGAGGCTTACAGGCAGGGTGATGGCTCTCCCTGGGAAGGTGAGTCAGGTTGCCTAGATGGCTTCTATGAAACCAGTTTCTGTTGATCTCAGATCCTAGGGCTAAGGGGGAGCCAACAGGCACAGGGTCCTAGCAGGGTGACATGGCAGGGAGGGTGTCTGGGCAGGACTGGGAGGGAACTGCCTACTCTACACCCTTTTATGCTCATTGCATTCAAAGTATTGCCCTATTAAAATGAAAGAAAGCTATCCTGTATTGCCCTGGAGGACAGGATAAGAATAGAGTTAGCATGGGGTAAGATTTGAGTAAATATTAAGGACTAGTACTTCTGCCCACGAATCTATGCGCCAGTAGCTCTCGCCTGCTGCCCTGCCCTCCTGTAGCTCCCTCCAACGCCCGCCCCCACCCAACTTGCTGCCCTGCCCCCTCCTGCTGATTGCTTATCTGGTTCTTACGTGGTCAGTTGTTACCTAATGACCATTTGCATATTACATCTTTATTATATAGGATATTTCAAGTGTTAGAATTGTCTACCAGTAGGACAGGTAATCCGCTTCCAGGCCTTGGAGGGATTCAAACAGGCTGGTGACCGAGGCAGAGAGGAGATTGTCTCTTTGGTGGGACTGTGTGACTTTGGGTTCCCTTTAGCCCTAGGAGCCCACATCATATGTTTTTATAAGAATCACCCAGCTAACCGGGGCCCTTGAATTATCTCCTTGGGAGACCCTTTGCCTCACCCTGCAAGCCTCCTGGGGTCATTTCCCACTTGGCCATAATGTGCCCTGTATTTTCTGAGCATCTACTTTTTTTTTTTTTATGTTTTTATTGATATTAGAGAGAGAGGAAGGGAGAGAGAGAGAAACATCAATGAGAAGGATTGGCTGCTCTTGCATGCCTCCTACCAGGGCCTGAGCCCACAACCCGGGCATGTGCCCTGAGCAGGAATCGAACCAGTGCATGGGACGATGCTCAACCAGCGGAGCCACACCAGCCAGAACTGAGCATCTACTTTTATGGTTCTGGATGCTGGACTTTTTATGAACAGGGCTCTTGCCCCTTTCCTGTTTGTATACACACACATTCAGCAAGAGAGACACACAATTCCTCTATTTCAAGGCCACCTGTGCAACAACCTTGAAAGATGTACAAGTCTGAGGCAGGGCAGGTTGGAGGGGGGAGTCATGTGACATCAGGTGGGGCGAATCAAGGAGGACAGCATGTAGGAGACAGTTTCAGAGAGTAGGCAGTGTTCTTCTGCCTGGTCACTGGTCAGGAAGGGCATTCTAGATAAAGGTGGAATGTGGGAAAACCTCTGGAGGTTTAAGGAAAGGAGGATGGTCTGGTATGGCTGGGGGACTGGGCTCATTGGGAGAGGTAGGAGGTGTAGCTGGAAGTGGGCTAGGACTCCCCCTTCTGGGCTCCCCCACCACTGCCAAAGAGGAGAATAGCTGGTGCCTCCTGAGGGCTTGACTCGTGTGTATTGCCCTATGGGAGCTCACTGCAGCCCTGGGGTTGGTGCCATAATTATCCTCGTTGTACAGGCGAGGGGACTGAGGCCCACAGAGTTTGAATGACTTGCCTAGGGTCACACCGCTGGCAAGAGGCAGAGAGAGGATTCAAATCCAGAGTCCAGGTTTCGTTTTTGTTTATTTGTTTTACTATACAAACAGCGTCATGTATTGGCTTATACTCAACATTTGCTTCATGTAATGGAACTCTCCTTCACGCCTTTTGGAATGACTTCTGCTATCACAGAGAAAGAGAAGGCAGAGGGAGGAGCACAGTTATCAGGAAGTGGATGAATCTGATTCCATCTGTGGCTGCAGCCAACTCCGCCTGCCCCTGGCACTAGCCCAGGGAGGTCAGTTCTCACTGGCCCAGGGTTTACTGAGCTCCAGAAATTCTAGAGGTGGTGCTTGAGCTGCCAAGAAAGTTGAAAGGCAGAGAGGAGGGAGGGAGAAGGGGCTTCAAGCCCAGGACAAGGCCCAAAGGTGAGCCTGTACCTGGTCCTTCCCGGGGATGGCGAGCAGCAGAGGTTGTTGTCAACAATGGGATCAGTTGAGTGACAGGCAAGGGCAGGCTTGGCTTCCTGCTGGGCCCAGCGTGAGCAATGTTTTAGAAACAGTAATCTGATGTCAGCGGTAGAAACGCGTTGAGGAATGGTCCTGTCACTTCCTGCTTAAAACCCTTCAGTGCCTTCCCTTCGTCATGTTGGGCCCTACCTGACATGACGACTTGACCCCTGCCTGCCTCTGTGGTCTCATTGCCAATTCCCGCAAGGAGAATGTGAGCCCTGCACGCTTTGCCAGTTTTGTAACAAAACGTTTGCTCGTTGTAAATTCTAGTGCCTAGAACTGTGCCTGGCACACAGTGGATGCTCAGTAAGTATTGGTTGACTGAATGAATGAATGAACACTCGCCACTCACACTGAACTCATTTTACTTTGCTAACCCCTGTTCATTTTTAGGTGTGTTTTAATGTCACCTCCTCCAGAGAGCCTTCCATGACTCCCCCTTTGCTCCATCTGCCCTTCTTGTGCTCCCAGAGCTCACTTTGCTTTCCCAATCATAGCTCTTACCCCACTTCTTTTTTTAACTTCTTTATTTTCCCTGATTACATCACAGAAAATTCTAACTTTACAGAACTATATAACACAGAAAGTGAAAGTCTAAAGTTCCATCCTACAAAGAGAAATTCCATTGAGAATTGGTTCTATGTTTTATGTGTCTCCTTATTTTTCCATGCGACGTATTATTATATAGATAGAATATACATATATAGAAATATAAATGTGGGTATGTAAAGTGAGATTGCATTTCATACCATTGGTACTGTTATGCGATTTGTTCTTAGTTTATTTAACAAGTGGACATCTTGCTAAGCCCAAGTAATTAAAGATACACCTCTTTTTTCTTTATGATTATACTAGAGGCCTGGTGCACAAAAATTGGTGCACTCAGGGGGCATCCCTCAGCCCGGCCTGTGCCCTCTCGCAGTCTGGGACCCCTCGGGGAATGTCCACCTGCTAGCATGCCTGGCCAGCCTGGGTGAGGGGCTGATGGCTGTTTGCAGGCTTGCCAAGCCCTTCAGTGGGGACCCTCACCCCATGGGGGTGTGGGGTGTGTCCAGCCTGGGTGAGGGGCTGAGGGCTGTTTTCAGGCTGCCCATAGCCCCTTCAGGGTTCAGGTCCCTACTGGGGTGCCTGGCTGGAAACAGGTATCGGGGATTTATTTAACTTCTATAATTGAAACTTTGTTGTCTTGGTCCCTGCTGGAAGCCTGGGTTGCCCCTGGCAACCCAAGGTCCCAGCCCGGCAGGTATCTGGGGTTTGTTTATCTTCCATAACTGAAACTTTGTAGCCTTGAGTAGAGCTCAAGGCCCTGGCTTCCTCCATTCCCCGGGCAACTCCAGCTCTGTGGCTGCTGCCATCTTAGTTGAGTTAGTTTGCATATTTGCTCCTGATTGGTTGGTGCGTGTGGCTTGTGGGCATGGCTTGTGGGTGTAACGGAATGAGGGTCAATTTGCACATTACTCTTTTATTAGATTAGATGAGGCATTTTATGAATGTCATTCCCTAACCAATCCCCTTCTGATAGACATTTGGGCTGTTTCTGGTCTTTTACACGTATGAACACCAATGCAATGAGCATCTTTGTATGTAATCTTTGTGACTTTGTAGAAATGCTTTTGTAGAATATCCCTGAAAGTGTAGTTGCTGAGTCAGAGGGTGTGAACATTTAAAATCACAATAGGTGTTTCCATATATTCTCTCTGAAAGAGTTGTACCTCACTGCTGTTGTTGTGAGGTTGTGTGCCCCCCCTGGCACGGCCTTGGGCTCACAATGTCAGTCTGAGACCGACAGCTCCATGGAGGTAGTCGGAGTGTCCTGTTTGTGACCGTGTGTGAATGCTCGCACAGTGCCTGGTGCACAGTAGGCAGTTAATAAATACTTGTTGACGGAGTGGGTAAGGGAATGAGGGATGGAGAGAAGGCCTGGGCTTGAGGTAGCTTTGAGAGTATGGGCTTTCCCAGCAGTTGAGCATCGACCTATGGACCAGGTCGTTACAGTTTGATTCCCCGTCAGGGCACATGCCTGGGTTGCAGGCTCGATCCTCAGTGTGGGGGCGTGCGGGAGGCAGCCGATCGATTCTCTCTCATCATTGGTGTTTCTGTCTCTCTCCCTCTCCCTTCCTCTCTGAAGTCAATAAAAATCTATTTTTAAAAAAGAGAAGGGAGCCCTAACCGGTTTGATTCAGTGGATAGACCACCAGCCTGTGGACTGAAAGGTCCCAGGTTCGATTCCAGTCACAGGCATGTACCTTGGTTGTGGGCACATCCCCAGTGGGAGGTGTGCAGGAGGCAGCTGATCAGTGTTTCTAACTCTCTATCTCTCTCCCTTCTTCTCTGTAAAAAATCAATAAAATATATTTTTTTAAAAGAAGAGAAGGGAGTGTGGGCCTGGTGAATGCCCATGGGGGAGTCCACACCCTCACTCTCTAGGTTCTAGCCACTTCTCCAAGTACATCGCCTGCCCTTTTTCTCTTCCGTCAGCTGAGCTTCCTGGTTTCCTTATAAAATGTTTTCTTTCTCGTCTTCCTCCCTTTGCCTGGAAACCCTCCCCCTTTTCAAGATGCTGCTCAAAAGCCACTCTCCTGTGAAGCTTTCCTCTCAGGCCTGTGACCTGCACCCCCCTGTGTTGATTAGTGAGAACACTGCCTTGTTTGTTCCTGTCTCCGTCACCCCCTAAGGCTGAGAGCACTCTCATGGCAAGGGCCGTGTCTCCCAGCTTTGAGTGTGTGTGATGCCAGGCTTCTCTCTGGGCGTGAAGGAACGGATGAGTGAACAGATAGAAGGACAGGCACGAACAGGAGTCAGAATGGAATACCACTGTGGTTGTACAGGGGTGAGATGCTGCAGACCTTGATTTGGGTGTTGGCTTTGGAAAAGGAAAAGAAGGAAGGCCCTGGCCAGTGTGGCTCAGCTGGTTGTGCATTGTCCTGTGCACTGAAAGGTTACCAGTTCGATTCCAGTCAGGGCACATGTCCGGGTTTTGGGCTTGATCCCTGGTCGGGAGCGTGCAGGAGGCAGCCAATCGATGTTTTGCTCTCACATTGATGTTTCTCTCTCTTCCCCCCCTCTCTAAAAAAATCAATAAAATATCTTTTAAAAATGAAAAGAGCCCTGACCCGTTTGGCTCAGTGGATAGAGCGTCGGCCTGTGGACTGAAGGGTCCCAGGTTCGATTCCGGTCAAGGGCATGTACCTTGGTTGCAGGCACATCCCCAGTAGGGGGAGTACATATCAATGTTTCTCCCTTCCTCTCTGTAAAATCAATAAAATATATTTTTTAAAAAAAAAAGAAAAGAAAAGAAGGAAGAACCAAAGGGCTGGATAAAAGGGATGTGGGACCTGAGGAAAGAAAGATGGAGAAGCCAGAAGAGGAAGCTGGAGGGGGAGGGGCCGATCGGTCTGGCTCTGTGGAGTTGAGGGGCGTGGATGGGGCATCCAAGTGAGGAGATCCAGTGGGACAGCACAGATGCCACATTGGGAGCTGAGCAAGCTGCGGGAGGTGCCAATGGTGAAGGACTAGCAATGGCCTAGGAAAAAAAAGGGATGAGTTCCCTGAGGGCAGAGCAGAGGACTGAGGCCTGGGCCCTGAGTGGGGTGACCCCACGCAGAGGAGGCAGGAGAAGGAAGGATCTGTCTATAGCCCGAGTGGTCAGAGGTCACCCTGGCGCAGGCATGGAAGCGGAGGGATTTGAGACTGTCCTGACTGCAGAGGGGTAGAGAGGGAGGCCTCTGATTTAGGAAAATGGCAATTGAGGAGCCTTTGAAGCGGCTGCTGCCCTGGGGTGGAGGATTGGGAGCCAGACTGAAGTAGGTGGGGCACGGCAGCCCCAGGGAGGAAGCTCAGGTCCTGGCTGGCTCTGGGCCTTTGCAGGGGAGAGGGAAGGAGCATCACCGGGACTTGTGAGTCACTTCCCCTCCAAAGGTTGTGGGGGGAGAACGGGGAGGGACGGACTGAGGGCATCCGAGTGGAGTCTGTGTGCCCAGTGGAGCTGGAAGGGCATTCCAGTTACTCACTGGAATTTCCAGCCGACGGGGATGGGGTGGCGTAGAAATGCCATGGATATTCAGGAGCAGCTTCAGAGCGGTCTCAGGGTTAGGGGAGAAGTGCTGAGTAGGGTCATGGGAATGGAGATGAGGGTACTGACTCTAGGACAGCAGTCGCCAACCGGTGGTCCGCGGGCCACTGGTGGTCCGTGAGGACTGCAAGGTTGGCGACCGCTGCTCTAGGAGACTTCTCAGGGCACAGCATGCTCCCCGTGGGTGAGGGAAGGGGCTCAGGAGGGCCCTCGGACTTTTAGGCCCTTCTCCCAGGCCACCTGCTTGTCTAACCATAGGCGCAGCCCCTGCCGTGCACTTGGAACCTGTAGGATGGGAGTCAGACGCTGTGGCACAGAGCCCTGGGCTGGCACACGTGTATCCTGGGGAATGCCAGGCCTGGTTGTTCCCAGGCTCTGGGAATAGCCTCATCCACCCAAACCAAATGAGGACTTGTGGCTGAAAGGGCCCTTCAGATGTGCCTGGCTATTTATAACCCACTAGGCAGGGCCTGGGGAAAAACCAGTGAGTGAGTGAGAGGGCGGGGCGTGGGGTGGGTGTGCCTCTGCGGAACCCTGTCAGCTCTGAGGCCCCAGAGAGCTACCCCCAATCCCTTGCATTTCAGCTTTGGTGACAGGAAGACACCTGTCACTGGTGAGGACAGGTTCTCTGCTGTAATAGAATGGTAGGAGCCCCCCCGCCCCAACCCTTCACCCCCACTCCCCGCCAGGACTTAGAGCATCCACAGACCTTGGGGAGAAGGTGGGATAAGAAATCATGCCCATTCTTTTCTTTTTCCCTCCTCTTTCCTCCTCCACCCTCCACCCAGCGTGGAGGCTCAGCCGAGGTGCCCACCGGAAAGGAGAGGTGATGACACCAGGCGGACCAGGGATGGTTCATGTTTCCCCCTCCTTTGGAATGCGTTTGCATATGAGTTCCAAAGGGTGTGACTCTTCCCCCTGTGGCCACACCGTTGCCACCCGACGGGAATGTGACCTGTGCATAAGGAGGCTGGTGGTAGACACAAGTGTGAAATGGATGGATAGCTCACACACTGTATCATTAAGAGCCACAATGGCTGGTCCTGGCAACTGTATACTGGGAGAGAATTGTGAGCTGGAAGCATCAGGAAGATTACAAGGGAATCCCTGGCTGGAGATACACTTGAGGGGCTGGTGGGAGATGGGGGCCGGGAGTAGGGGGGCTTGAATGGGGCTGGAGCTTCGGCGCTCACCACCCAGAGTCTTGAGTTTTCACTTGGTCTACCTAGTTGGTGGCACCTATTATACAGGCTTACAAAGATAAGCGTTGGGTTGGTAGCGTGTGAAGCTGAATTTGTTTCCAGTGAGGAAAGGGGACAGAAGGCATATTCAGGGAATCCCTGCCCTCCCCTTCCAGCCTTCTCTCAAAGAAACAAGCAGCTACAAGAAGGCAGCAACCTTGTCTGTGGGCCTGCTTCAGGGCACAGATACCATTTCATTTAGACCACACCATGGTTGTTGTTTTTTTTAATTAGTTTACTTTTATTTAAAAATTTTTTTTATTGATTTCAGAGAGGAAGGGAGAGGGAGAGAGAGATAGAAACATCAATGATGAGAGAGAGTCATTGATCAGCTGCCTCCTGCATGCCCCTTACTGGGGATCAAGCTTGCAACCAGGCATGTGTCCTTGGCCGGAATCGAACCTGGGACCCTTCAGTCCCCAAGCCAATGCTCTATCCACTGAGCCAAACAGGCTAGGGCTTAAATTAGTTTACTTTCCATATTATTTTGTCTTGGTTTCAGGTGTACATCCTAGTGGTTAGACAATCATATACTTTATAAAGTATTCCCCCCTATTTCCAGCACCCACCTGGCACCATAGTTACTACAATATTATTGATCGCACTGTGGTTTTTTATAAGTGCACTTTACCTGTCATCATTTTAAAACTGAGAGATATCACCTAAGAATTCCAGCTTCTCTTTAACAATCCAAGATGGGGCCGCCATCAGCTGGACTGGAGCTGAGTGGCGGTTTCTTCCTTCACCTGGCCCCCACCTGGCTCCTCTTGCTGATTGATCTTATCTACACTATTGTGGGTGCTCTTATCGGGAGTGCTGGAGTTTGCAACCTTTGCCCTAGGTGTTGTGTTGTGAAAGAGTTCTTCCGGGTCCTGCCCAGAACTCCTCCTTCATGAGAGTGGGTGGACGTGCCACCTCTGAATCCAGGCTACGGAACCAGAATGTGCCCTTTCCCCTCCGGATGGATTCAGCTTTTGGAACTGTTGAAGCAGCCAGGGGGCGGGGAGACAGGATTGGCCGTGCTCCCTGTCCTGGATCACTCTCTCCCGTGGTGCTGGCTCTATTGGGCCGAGGCCCCTCCTTTTTTTAGAAAAAAAAATTTTTTTTTCAGAGGAAAAGGGAGAGAGAAACATCAATGATGAGAATCATTGATCGGATGCCTCCTGCATGCCCCCTACTGGATGAAGATCGAGCCCGCACCCTGGGCATGTCCCTTCACCAGAGTGGAACCTGGGACCCTTCAGTGCGCAGGCCAACGCTCTATCCACTGAACCACACCGGCTAGGGCCCAAGGCCCCTCTGGGGGGAAAAGAGCCCCAAGAGGTGGAATGCTCATCCAGCAGCATCTGGAAGTGGGGAGATGTGGCACCTCTCACTGTCCAGGTGGCCCCGCTGCAGATCCCGGCTGGTACTTAAAGGTTGCGGGTAGGCAGGTCAGGCCTTCTTTGCACAAAACCTTGCTCCCCCAGCCGGAGGTGGGGCTGGAAACTGGTTTCTCACCAGGCCCCCCTCCCCTCCGCAGAGGTGTCGGGGCCTGAGGCGGAGGTGAGAAGGGGGCTCCAGCTTAGGGGGGACCCAAGGTGACACGGTGGGCCGCGAGGCAGTGCGGGCAGCTGCTCCGCGCCCCCCAGCCCCCCGCCGGCGCCCGCCCGGCCGTGCCGAGGGGCTGTAAATAAAGCCTGTCTCTGCGAAGCCGGCCTCCCCTTGCGCCCGGCCCGTCGGCGGCCTCCTCGCCCCTCCCCGCGCTCCAGAAGCCTCCGCCAGCCGCCGGCCCGGTGACCACAGAGGGAACGGCTCCACCTCGCAAGTCAAGTTGTGCATTTCCTGTGTATTAATAGCAAACGCGGACCTCGGAGCCCAGAAAGGGCGGGATCGCCGGGGCCGGCGGCGGCGGCTGCGGGGCGCCGGGACCGACCTCGCGAGCGGCGGCCGAGGAGCGCGGGGCCCCGCCTGCGCCCGGCCCGCGCGCACAGCAGGAAGGGCCCGGCGGCCGCGCAGGGGCGCCTCCCGCTCCGCCCGCGCGCCTTCTTCCACCGACAGCGCTGCCATCGCGGCGGCGGGGAGCTCGGCCGAGGCCCCGGGGCTGCCCCGGAGGACCCGTTTCCCCGGTCTCCGGGCGGGACGCGCGCGCTCCGGAGGGCTGGGCAGCGGCCGCAGGAGAAGGTTCATAATGGAGCCTTTCATCGGGCGCCGGTGGCCGGGTGCCAGGACCGACTCCGGGGAGGCCCGCATGCTGGTTTAGGCCTGCCCTGCACGCTCTTCCCCTCCCCGCGCGCCTGCCTCCCTCCGGGGCGGCGGCGACGGCTGCTGCTGCTGCTGCTGCTGCTGCTGCGTGGACCCTGCTTCCTGTTTGCCCTCCGCGGCTCGGCTGCCATGGAAGAGGAAGAGGAGGCAATAGGCCTTTTGGACAAGGTTCTGGAGGATGAAGATGTGTTTCTCCTGGAGGAATGCGAGCTGGGGACCCCGACCAGCCCCGGCTCAGGGTCCCCCTTCTTGATGGCTGTGAAGGTGGGAATGTGACACGCCCTGGATGCTTGTCGAGGGAGGGGGCAGGGCGAGCAGCTCTCCACCGCCGAGGCTGGGTGTGTGTGTGCGTGCGGGCAGAAATGGCTGATTGGCGCACAGACCTCGCTCGCTCAGCTCGAGAGGGACTGGCGCATGCCTGCGAGGGGCTGCGAGGGGCCGTGCACGCGGCAGCTGCTCCCGGGGGAGAGGCGCAGTGCCTGCCTCCTCCCCTGGACCAGTTGTCCTCAGGGGGAGTGGCCGCTGCCTTCACCCGGGCCAGCTGTGCTGGGGCTTTCACTGGCGGTGACATGAGTCACCTGGCGGGCATGGCAGTGGTGTGAGCTTACTGCCCCGGAGGAGCTGGCTGACTTGCAACCGGGGAGGCCTTAATTCATTGTTTCCATGGCAACAGTGGGATAAGTGCACTTGGGAAGTTCAGGCCAAGGGGGCCACTCTCTTTCTAGCAAGGAGACTCGGTGAGTCTGGGCTTCCGCCAGAGAGCATTGGGAGGGAGGGAGGGAGGGGGGGAGAGCGCCAGAGGTCACAGCTTCCTTGAAGGAAGAGGATTGGAGTTGTGCAGAGGGGGAAGGTGACAGCTGGCTCTGAGGCAGAAGCCAGGTGGGCAGGCCCTCTTCCTGAGGCGGCAGAGATGGGAAGCTTCTGCCGGACCCCAGCCCACCCTCTCGGGCTGTGGGCACTCTTGGCAGCAATGCCCGGGTGCTGTCAGAGAAGTTGCCCCAAAGCTAGAGCAGGAGGGGCGTGGCTGCATCAGTCCTTGCTCTGCCCCTCCTCAGGGCAGGGCTCCCTCTAGAATCCGCACCTGTGTTGCCTGAGGCATGGCACGCTGGCTGGACCGTCTTCCTTTCTTTCCCCTGAGCCCATTCTGAGAGCTCCAACCTCAGCCTTTTGCTCACCTCGCTGTTCTGTGGCCAGAAAGGAGGCCAGTTAGAGAAGATGGCAGCGAGTCCTTAGACTGCAAGCCAGGCTGCAGGAAAAGAGAGCTCTGTGGGCCCCAGGCTACACTGCACCCTGAGGGCACGGTGCGCTGAGCACCCCTGGGGCAGGAGGCTGTCCCGAGCCTCTCTGGACCTCGTGTCCCTCTTGTAAGATGGGATCTCGGCCCCGCCCCACCCTCGCTACAGTGTGCTTCCAGGAGGAGCTCATGGATGTAAAAATAGACTGCAGCCCAAGGTATATGGCTGAAGTGTGGAACTTGGTGGAGGGTACTGTAGCCTGGGTGCAGAGCAGTGAAGAGCTGGAACGGGTGGTGGCTGGTGCCCCACCCCAGCTCTCTCTTCTGGAGCCAGCTCCGAGCCCTGGGGGTAAGTCATGTTCCTCGTCGGGCCCGTGAAAGCCTCTGTACTTAGGGTCTGACCAGCCTCCCCACCAGAAGCAGGATGGGAAAAGTGTGATTATGAACCAAGAACACAGAGTGTGGGGTTCCTAATGGACCCTCTCTGAGAAACCCTTCCCAGCACAGATGGGATCTGCTGATACGCTGCCATATGAGTCCACCCTTACTCTGGACTCTGGCTTATACCTGAGTCTCAGCCCGTATTTCATTCTGCTTGGAACTTGAGACATCTGCCTCCTGTATGCTGTTCTTGAGGGCAAGGACCACATGGTATTCGTTGTGGAATGCTGTGCAGTGCTTGGTGCTTGGCTGGTGCCCAGTGAATGTGTGGAATGAGCGAGGCTCGATGGGACTTGCAAAGGGTGTACCATGCGCCTGGCCTTGCTCCATCTCAGAGGTGTTCTAAAGAGACAGCACAGGGATACCAAGAGGGCCTGGGCACACTTCACACTCAAAACGCCGCGCCTCCTGCTCCCTGGGAGTCTTCCCCTCCACCTTGCTGCCTCCGTGTTCTGGACTTGTCTCCGGTGTGGGGGAGAGGGCCTTTCATGAGTATTGGGGGTTTCCAGGCCTCTTGTCTCATCCTGAACACCTCTAGGATGCCTTCCTCTTGTCCAGGCCAGGCTGTCATTAGAGAGGGAAGACAAGCAGGGTGGCTGGAGAGAGATGGTGAGGAAGCTCTTTGATTCATTCAACAAACACTGTCAGGTTGTGTTCTATTCAAAACACTTCTGGCCAGGGGAGGAGATGAGATGAGCAAGGAGATGAGATGAACGCAGAGGGTTCACAGTTCAGGGTTAGGGGGCAAGTGCACAGATTATAGCAATGTAATGAGAAAGTAGTCAGGGCCAATGAGAAGGCTTCTGGTAAGAGGAGAGACGGCTTCTGGCTGAGCCAGGATTGGACTGGGTGCACGTGTGTGCTCCGGCCCTGGGCTGTGGACCGTCCTGGCACACTCTTGCAGGATAGACTCTTTTCAGCAGCTGGTAGGAGTCCAAGACACTTCTCTCTTTTCTATTACTTTGCTTCAGGAGTACTTACCTTAAATAGTTGTCATAGAAATCAATCCTGTTTTCAGTGTAATTTCCAAGATACTTCATCTTCTTAAGGGACGGATGTGAAGATGGCAGTGATTTTCTCCAGAGCTGGCGGGGACGACAGGAGGGGGTTGTGGGGAGGGTTCTGTGTCTTTCAGCTCACCCTTCCCTTTGAGGAGTTAATGATCTATAAATGAATAATAATGTGAGTACTGATGGCAACATTGCCTCCCAGCTGTAAAGTGTTGCATACTTTCCAAAAGTCTTCGATATAATTCTATTTAAAGGTACAGAGGGCTAATAGGGTCCTTGCTGCTGTAAATGCTGCCATTTAAGGGAACGCATTTGTCAGGAATGAAAATCCTTTTATAATGCAGATGAACCCCTCAGGTGTGATTCTGGGCTGGTTTGTAATGGATTGTCTGAAATGCCTAAATCTCTGTGTCATCTGCCCAGGTCTCTTCTCCCGCACGGGCAGTGATGGCCATACCTGTAGCCACATACGATATATGATGGTTTTAGGTGGTGCCTGGATATGTATTTTGCACTTTGAATAGTTAGGTAGGTATTTTAATGTGTGATAGGGAGAATATAGTTTGGACATCTTTTCCTGTGATTTCAAATGTCATGTGGGATAAGGCTGTGCTTTTCCGAAGTCAGTTATAAAGAACAGTGTTAAGTAAATAACAGCGCAGGGGGCATGTGAGGAGGACACAGCCGCAAAGGTGGGATTGGAAACATGACTGGCCCTTAAGGGGCCTGCCAAAAGCTTCAGACACCTGGGATCCCAGAATTTCGGGGATCCTCCCTTATGAGAGTGGGCTGTGGGTTTCGTCTGTCCCCCAGCAGTTGCCCCTTCCTCTCTGCTCTTTATTCTGCTGAGGAATTTGCTGACAGACACCTCCCCCTGTATCTAGCGCTGAGGAGAAGAGGAGAGGGAGTGGTGGGTGTCCCTGCATTGTGTCAACCCAGAGAAGGGCTGGCTGGCCTGAGGCTGATGGACACAGCTCCTAAGCGCGGTGGCACCTGCTCTGAGCAGAACCTGCTGGGTGCTCCTTGCAAACTAGCGTGGTCCGTGAGCAGAATCCTGCGGATGTGGAGCCGCTTGGCCTAAGGTTCTGACTCACAGGCAGCTCTGCCTCTTCAGCCCTCACTGTTGTCCTGGGGGAGATCATAGCTCCTGAACAGATTGGCTTGGCTTGGCCTAGAAGGAACTTTGGGGGCTCTTTTTAGTCCCTACTGTAGCAGACGAGGCCAGAGCTGGCCAAGCCTTGCTGGTAGAGTGACTTGCCCCCTTGGATTTGGGGCCCTCAGGCCCACAGACTTGGAGACTGCAGGTTGTGTAAAATGCTGGCGACGAAGGAGCCCACCATGGCCTGGCCGAGTTTCATAAGCTCCCCTTGGGGCGGAAGTGGGGGCGGTGTCAGAGAAGGCAGCTTTCCTGTGCTGGGGGAAGCTGGACTCTTCAGAGAACTCGCCCTGGAGATGCTGGGCACGGGGTCCCTCTGGAGGGCTCTTTGGGACAGAAATTGTTCCCCGCATTTGCATTCCCAGTTCCTGGCACCTGGTGAGGTGGGAATGAGTTAATGTTGAGCCCTGACATTTTACGAGATAAGAACAGCCCCACAAGGGCCCTGGCTGGGGAGCCTAGTCCGTTAGAGCATTATCCTGATAAGCCAAGGTTGCTGGTTCGATTCCTGGTCAGGGCACATACAAAAATCAGTCAGTGAGCCCTGGCTGGGTGGCTCGGTTGATTGAAGCATCGTCCCATGCACCAAAGAAAGGTTGCATTTGGATTTCCAGTTGGGGCTCATGCCTGGGTTATGGGTTCAATTCCCGCTTGGGGAGCCTGCAGGGATGGCAGGGAGCAGCCGATCGATGTTTCTCTCTCTCTCAAAATCAGTAAAAACATATCCTCAGGTGAGGATTAAAAAAACACACACCAATGAATGCATAAGTGGAACAACAAATCGATATTTCTCTCTTCCTCCTTTCTTCTCTCCCAAATCAATCAATTAAAAAAAAATTTTTAAAAGAATAGCCCCACAAGGATTAAATTCACAATTGTGAATTTCCAGGTAATTCTAAACCAGGAACATGTGTGCTCTGAGGAAAGCAAAGCAAAGATGAAAGAAGTTTTTGGTGGTAACTGGCTTTAATTTCACATCACCTCCACCCTCAGGCCCCCCACACTTCAGAGTGAATGTGGCCCAGAGTAGGGACGCTCAGGGGTGACTCCTTAGTCGCTTTTGGGAAACCCTTTCAAGATTGGACTCTGAGTTGGGGGTCTCTGAAGGAGTGGGTCTTGCTGAAGGGGCTGGCACAGGGGTCTGGCTCAAGCCAGGGTGGGTGAAGGCTTGGCGGGGGCCGTGACTCGCCAGGTCTTCCCTCTGGTCCTAGTCCATTTAGCTCTACTGTTAAGCTCAAGGTGTTCCCCACTCTCAGGCCCTCAGACAAGCCCTTGGTTGGCAGGAAATAGGAGGGGAATGGGGTGCAGCAGGAGAGCGGAGGGAGAGTGCCCAGGCTGGGGCCCTGCTCCGAGCTCTGATCTCGCTCCTTGGAGGGTGTGCTGCCCACCTGCCGGGTGGATAGCTCCAGCCACTGGCAGTTCCCACTCTGTGACTTCAGGGAGAATATTGATAGCACCTTCCAGGCTGTGGGACTTCAGTGAGTTGATCCTCGGCAGGCACTCACAGCAGTGCCTGGTACTGGGGATGCATCCATCAGTAACTGCTGTCCTTCCCTAAAGCGTGGCGTCCTTACGAATTTCTTAACGTCGCTGCAACAAATGACCCACAGTTAGCGGCTTGAAACAGCACATTTATTCACTTACACACGTCTACAAGGGCCGACTGGCCTGCACTCCTGGAGGCGCTGGCGGGGAGAATCCCTGTCCGTCCGGCCTTTTCCAGCATCTAGAGGCCGCCTGCATTCCCCGGCTCATGGAATGTCTTCGGACCACGCATCTTCCAGTCTTGCCGTCAATCTGTCCCTCCATCCCTGCCCTCTCCTTCCGCGGTCATTGTTTCTCTGACCCTCTTGCCTGCCTCTCACAGGACTCTTGTGATGCGTAAGGGTCCACCCATAGTCTAGGGTAACTCATCTAAAAATCCTTAACTTAGTCATATCTGCCAAGTCCCTTTTGCCATGTGAGCTAGCATAGCCTCGGGGTTGGGGGGTTGGGGTGTGGACCTCTTTGGCAGAACATTGTTCTTCTGTCACTGGGTTAGATGCCATCCGTGGGGTGGGGTGGGGTGGGGCAGCGCCTCCAGCTCACATCTGCTCACGGGCTTGCAAATGGAAGGCCAAGGACGGAGTCTCTCACCTGGGAAGGGGCCTGCCGGTGTGAGCGCACCAGGGCAGGGAGGCAGCTGGGGTGACCACGCTTCTCCGGACGTGGGAAATGTCTGGCAGCTTCTCGTGCTCTCCCAGACTGCTCAGGGCGCGCTGATGGGGCCCCGAGAGGGATCTGCTTGAGATTCTAGGTGAGCGTCTGATGCTTGAGAACCAGTGAGGGTATTATCCGGGCAGTGCGAGAGCACGGGACTCATGGTTCCAGGCCTGCGGTCAAATTCCAGCCCGGCCACTTCCTGGCTCTGTGACCCTGGAGGAGTCCCGTCCCTCCTTCAAGACTTGTTTATTTCTGTGTGTGTAATGAGAAAAGATAGGATCCACTTCACGGAGGCATTTGAAGGCCAAATGATGGTAGGCGCCCACGTGTTAGGGGTGTCACGTGGCACTGGGCGTCAGGGAGTGCACAGGAGTCTGATGCAGGTACGTCAGAGCCCTACGAAGTCAGTGGGCAGGTCATGAAACAGGGCACCCGTCAGGCTCGGGGGGTCGGGGGCGCAGACCCCAACAAGAGATGCTGCAGGCCAGAGGGACTGCAGCTGTGCCTTCCAGGGGAGGTGGGGTTCAGATAAGAGAAGAGCCGACACAGGAGAAGGCACTGAGGCAGCAGGGATGACACCTCTGGCCTGTTGAGCAGACAGATCCGATGGCTGTGGGGAGATGGAAGGGTAGGGAGAGGCATGAGGAGCCACTGACGGTGTTTAAATGAGCTGGGGCCCGTGTTACACTTTATATTTACTTGGTTTTTGGTTTTTTTTCTTTTTAACGTCTTTTTCTCCCACTAGATTATAAGCCACATGAGAGTAGGGACGACTGTGTGTTTGTTTCCTGTTCTATCTATGGGGTCTGGTGAGCATTCAGTAAATATTTGTTGAGCGAATGGATAACTTAATTGAATCCTGGATAACTGCGTTTTGCTGTATTGACTTAAGTCCTTGACAAACATCAGGTGGGAGGTGGCGCACTCGGAAGCCTGACCCGGTGCTGGTGTGTGGAGTGGAGGGAGGAGGAGAAGGAGGCACAGGCAGGGGTGAAGAGGCGCCTGCAGAGTGGGATGCTGAGGGCCTAGACCACAGCGGAGGGGAGGAGGGAAACCGAAGGGAAGAGTCTTGGTAAGAGATTAGCAAGATGGGCCTTCAGAGCTAAAGGAGGCATGATCTCCACCACAGGGAGAGGTGGAGCAGGGAGGTCAGTGCCCTACAAAATGAGGCGGTCAGGAACCAATAGGAGGGGGTGCAAGGTTAAGATTGAGGGCCCCTAGCTAGTTACCCCCTTTCTTTTCTTTATTATTATAATAAATTTTTTAGTCCTCACCCAATGATTTGCTTTCATTGATAGAGGAAGGAAGGGAGAGAGAGAGAGAGAGAGAGAGAGAGAGAGAGAGAAATAGAGAAAATGATCATTTGCCTCTCATAACCATCCTACAGAGGAGGGGGGCGGGGAAGGGGGCCGATGCTCCAACCAACTAAGCCACCCTGCCAGGGCCGGAAGCAACCAATCATGTGTTTCTCTCACATCGATATTTCTGTCTTTCCTTCTCTCTCCTCCTCTCCCTAAAAAAAAAAAAAAAAAATTCAATGGAAAAATATCCTCAGATGAGAATTGACAAAACAAAAAAGAAACTCGCGTAGGAATGTGGTGATTGTTTTTCCCTTTATATTTTCGTATTTGCCACATTTTTAATAGGTATGTTTGGCATTTATCCCATACAAAAGTGTTAGTGAAAGAAGAGATAAAAGGAAGAAACAGACGACTCAGCATTCTGGTTTGCTCTCGTGCAGGTGGAAGCAGGGAAAGGCCTGGAGATGAGGAAGCTGGTCCTCTCAGGGTTCCTGGCCAGCGAGGAGATCTACATCAACCAGCTGGAGGCCCTGTTGCTGGTGAGTACCTACTCTGCACCTCCTGGTCCCCAGTCGGACAGTGTCATGCTCCTAACTAAGGTGACCAGACGTCCTGCTTTTGGCGGGACAGTCCCGATTTTTAATAATTTGTCCCGCGTCCCGCGGCGTTTTAAAAAAGTCCCGATTTTTGGAAAGAGACATATGTACTACTCTTTGTAATATTTTAAGTAATAATAAAAAAATTTAAAAAAAAGAACCCCACCCCCCACCCCCGGTCAATGGTGTCCCACTTTACCAGTGTTAAAATCTGGTCGCCTTATCCTAAACCGCTTTTGGAGTCGGAAGGAAAGAGGACCTGAACTAGCAGCTGGGGTCATTGCCAGCAAGGACCTGTGCCTCTCAGCCCCCACCCTCCATGGCCTGCTCAGGGCAAGGCGGGCAGAGGCACCACAAGGTGGGGGCTGGCAAAGGCTCCATCACCCGTGACCATGGCACAGGTGTTACTAATCGATCTGTCCAGGTGGGGGCCTGCCACCACTGCCACACTGGACCCTGGGACTTCTCCACCCGCCAATCACAGTGCTGATCCCGGTCCTCCCTCCTTCCTGCAATAGTGAACCACTTGCGCCATCCACAGCTCCCCGGCAGGACATGTGAGGTGGGGGGCTCTCTGCCGAGATGTTAGACCGACCGCGGCCCTGGGTGAAGGTGCCTCAGCTTCATCTCCAGCCAGAGGCATTGTTGTGAGAACCCTATGAAAATGCTTCACTGATTTGAAATAGTGGGTGAAGCCAGAATACTATGAAAAGGTTTCCGAAAGGGAAAAGGGCTACTCAGATGTGAGGTGTTTCTGCCTTTGAAGAAAGAGCTTATTCGCTGCACCTGAATCTGAACGTGAAGGGATTATGGCACCTGGGGTTCTAGGTCCGTAGAAACTCGTTCGTACAGGCATTGTCAGATGCCCCTGTTTGTGCTTTTAAGATGTTGTCACCCAGTGTTCCAGGGGACGTGGCGTCTGTTAGCCAAGGTATAACGGTTGAAATGTGCAGACACTTCGTAACACAGCGGGCTGAGTTTGTGGTAATTCTCACCGGGAGTTTATTGGAAGGCACAGTCGTGCTTTCAAGTGAAGGACAGTGTGGCAGATCAATGAGGACTCTGGTCTGGGGCGGAACTAGGGCAAGACTCGACTCTGCCACTAATAACAGGCTTATTGCACTGTTTTACAAACTGGGCGTCTTGACCATGAGTGTGTTGAACCAGTGTTTTAGATGCAAATGAGAAAGAAAGTACCAGCACGTATCACGTAATAATTTCCATATCATGAAACTCGTGGTGTGTTGGATGTGTTTTCAAACGGATGACCGTTCTGGTCCAGGCACTGCTGATAATAGGACGCAATGAGAGCCCAGACATCGAGAATCATTTTGTTAGGTATTCGTGCACCCTCCGTTCGTCGACTGTTGCCAGTTTTGTACCATAAACTTTATCTTTTATGTATCCCATAAAAAAAAAAGTCTAGTGGCATTTTAGGATAAATTTCCTTTCTTTAAAACTTAGTCTGGCTTCACCCATTATTTCAAATCAGTTAAACCCGGAAAGGAATGAAAATTAAGTGAGTTGTCATCTGTTAACTTGTGTGTACATTTTGTGTGGACACCCTGTGTTAACTCAAGGAGGGAGAACAGGCAGATGACCAGCCAGATACATGTGAGACGCGCCTTACAAACTACTGATAACTGTCCCAAAATTCAGGGGCGTGATTGTCATTACTAAAAGGATACATATTTGAAAGGAGTTCAGAAAAAAGGAGGAGGGGTCGGGCTCTCCAGCCCCACATGACTGCTTACTCGCTCTCGGCCTTCAGCAGATTACTGAACATTTGCACCTTGCAAACTGGGTCTATTAGTCCAGCAAGTGCTTGTTATAATGTTGATGAGATGCCCCAGAGACTTAACTGTTGTTTATGTCAATTAGCCGATGGTAAAATTAGTTCCACTTAAAGCCACAGAACCTATCAAAGGCATTGAGGACTTAACTGTTGAAGGGGTTGCTGTGAAGGTTCTATGAGTTTGAACGGGAAGCTCTTGGGAAAGAGCCCAAGTATTAGCTGATACTA
>PVJC01029088.1:0-22124 GCA_004026665.1 Murina feae | reverse complement strand
GATGCGGCTGGGGGCAGGTCCCCAGTGGCGACACACACACACACACACACACACACATACACACACAAAAGGCGCCTGGCAGACTGGGGCCATCATAGGACATCCACTGAGGGGTCCCAGACTGTGAGAGGGGGCAGGCCGGGCTGAGGGACTCCCTCCACCCCGAGTGCACAAATTTTTGTGCACCGGGCCCCTAGTCATTTAATAAAAAGGATAAAGCCTTTTATAGAAAAATAGTTCTAGATTCAAACCCTGGCCCCTTAGCATGCTGTGTAACCTTGATTAAATCTCTTCATTTCTCTGAATCTGTAAATTACCTTTCAAGGCTCTGGTAAGGATTAAAGCAAATAATGTTTGGTGTGTTTGCTTAGAATTTAAATATTTCTATAAACCTCCCTTGTCCCACAGATCATTTCTTTGCTCTGCATGCTTCCTCTGCTTAGATACACAACTTGTACTTCCTTCATTTGTGTTGCTGCTTAAGTTTCCAGTCTGGGTCGGAGTCCCAGAGTGGAGGTCTCATCTTTCCCATCAACCAGGGGAAGGTCTATCTGGATCATTCATGTAGCGCCTGAGACAGGGACCTACCCACAGGGAGCCTCAGGTTAGGGATAGACTTATAGGCTCCCATGTGCTTTTTTTTCTCTGAATCACTTGGAAAAAGCTCAAGGTCAAGTCCTTAGGGAGCTCAAGAGTGAGTCTTCCAGCCCACGTTCTCTTGCTACTGCTATGGTTTTCTGAGTGGGTTGATGGTGAAGAAGGGTGTGGTAATTTGTTTGGTGTAAGAGGTGGGAAATGGGGGGGGGGGAGCCAGAGTAATCATTATTATTAATGTTCTTCTCTGTGACTCAGATTAATTACAAATACTCATAATTCTCTCATAAGAGAGAATCGTAGTGATGGCTTATAGGTAGAAAGGCAAAGGTCTTCAATGGATTTTCTTTTTACCCCCAACTTCCAGCCAGAGGACATAACTTCTTTGGCCCAGCTGGGCTTCTCTGTCTGCCCCCCAATACCCCTAAGAGGCAGGTGGGAGGTAGAATATGATGCTCCTATTTCCTCTTGCCTGAAGCATACTTACAACCATCTGTATTGTAATACCTACCCACTTCCTCTTCCCCTAGCTGCTTGGGATATGGGTAAACCGCCAGGTTATCTAGATCTCCTAGCTTTGATTTTTACCTCAAGCCCAGAGGGGTGGGAAATCCTACACCTGACCAAACTCAGTAATACATGGTGGTTTTTTACCCCCGCCCCCACTTCGGGCCCCCTGGAGCTTATTTCACTGGAAGGGAACTGCAGGCTGATGTATTTTTAAATGGCTTTGATTTTATCACCTTGCTTAATGATTTGGCACATTATTTATTAGATTGGTAGCTTCCCAGAGGGGCCTGGCCCATTAACGTATAAATAATGTGGCAAATAGTTCAATAGAGCCATAAAAAAAGTGATTTAGAAATAAATTGACCTCTGTTTGTTACATGTAAACGAAGGCCCAGGGTCATAATGTATTTCTTGCCCTTAAGCTGGGATGGGGGGGTTGGGGTAGAAAGGGACGAGTAGGGGGCTGGTGCAGACACTAGATTTTTCTACCACAGAAGAGTTTTGTCACACTTCTTTTTTCTCTGCCATGTTCATGGTGTGGCAGACGTGTAGGCTGCATCAGGTGTGCGTAGCAGGGTGGACAGATACCTGGGACCTGGGGCAGCCATATGATTGGTAAGGATAGGAGGGTGGTTTCCAGTAGAAGTTTTTTTCTGGACACAAATGCCAAAAATGATTGTGATTTTGTCATTACTGAGAAGTTAACATTGAACCCAGGTATGTGGAAAGAGAAGTTGATGGTTTGGGAAGCAGAGGCTTATCTGCTCTGGTGCATTCAGGTCACCGCAGTGAGCACCTTAGGTGGAGACACTATCTGGTACACCTCTCCTTAGTATAGTGCATAGCACATAGTAGGCAGTCAGTAAATGTTTATTAAATGCATATCCACATAGTTACCATGATTAATGGGGGGGGAAATGGTACAGATAATTTCTGAACTAGCGGTGGATAAATAATGGGTATAACAGCTAACATTCATTGAGAACTTAGTATCCACTAGGTATTTTATTAATCACTTTGCAAATGTAAACTAATTAAATCTTTTTATTGTTTAAATTGTGAAATATGACACATTAATTAGAATATATAAAGAATATATGTGCATTTAAAAAAAACATATTTTTTAATTGATTTCAGAGAGTAAGGGAGCAGGAGAGAGAAATATCAACGATGAGAAAGAATCATTGATTGGCTGCCTCCTGCACATCCCCCAATGGGGATTGAGCCCGCAACCTGGGCATGTGCCCTGACCAGGAATCGAACTGTGACCTCCTAGTTCATAGGCTGACACCCAACCACTACAAAACACTGGCCAGGTTACACATGCATTTTAATGAATAATGTGGCACATAGAGACATCCAATGGAACCACCACTCATAAAAAAAATACTTTGCTAGCATCCAGAAGCCCCCTTTCTGATCACAATTGCTTCTCTTTCCCAAAGGTAGCAACCCTGTATTTTGTAGTGAGAATTTTCTGGTTTTTCATCATGGTTTAAGTACCAATATATGCATCTTTAAATAACATGGTTTTGTCTTTTAAAATTTTTTTATAAATACACTCAAACTGTATTCTTCTGTCCTTGCACATTTTACTCAGCATTTTATTTGTGAGATGAATCCACGTTGTTGCTTACAGCTGTATTTTGTTCATTTTTATTGATGTACATATTTCAGTGTATGACTATACCCTAACCCACTCATCTATTCTACTGTTGATGGGCATCTGCATCCTTTCCAATTTTTATCAATCGAAGACAATACTGCTTTGGGTATACTTAAATGTGTATTCTATACTCACATTTTGTAGGGTCTATACCTAGTAGTGAAATTTCTGGATTATAGGTTATGCGAACATTCAAATTTACTGGGTAATACCAAATTGCTTTCCAAAGTATTTGTATCAATTTTCATTCTAACCAGAGTATCAGAGAGTTCCTGTTGTCCTACCATCCTTGCCAATTCTTAGTAGCCTCATGATTTTCCAATTTGACCTTTGCAATATCATTTGAAGTTGGAATTATTCTTATTCCTATTTTACAGACGGTTAAACTGAGGTTCAAGGTGTTTAAACAACTTGCTCAAAGTTGTATAACTGGTAAATGGCAGGGCCAATATTTGAACTTAAGCCTGACTCCATGACCCACTTTGTAATCTTGATATTTACACTTTGTCTTGATAATGAATATTTGATAGATTTTGAATAATTATATAGCAAAACTTTTCTGCACATTTAACATTGTTAAACAATTTAAAAATTTGTTATATATTAAATGGACTCTCCCTCTTTATGCTTACTACCAACTTGTGCAGTGGGGAAAGGGGGTTGTTTCATATTTGGGTGTGGGGAACCATTGAAGTTTAAATATTTAACCTTCAGTATTAAATATCTGCCAGAGAGTATCTACATGGAGTTGCCTGTAGGATGTTCAGAAGAAGCTTCCAGAGATGATCCAGACCACCCCTCTCTGCAGGTAGGTAGGTGAAAGATCGGTAAATAACTCCAGGTAAGGGACTCCACCCAGGAGCCAGAAAGTCCTAGGTTTTTCATGCTACTTTAATTCTTGCTGCTGTTTTAACTCACTCCCTCTAGTTCATTCTTCCAAAGACAGCCCTTCATACGTGATCAAAGGCCCCCTTTCTGGTTTCAGGGTATCTTGTTGGCTGGGCAGAGTTTCCAATAGAGTCAGGGCATTAGGGTGTCTTTCATCCTAAGAGCTCAAAGCCTCCCACGGACATTAACCCATTAATCACCAAGTTACTCTGTGAAGTTGAGAACTAGTCAGTGGGAGCCTCCCCCGCTTCCCAGGTAGAGAAACTGAGTCCATGACTTGTCCAGAACTGCCCGGGAGTCAGAGTGGAGCCAGGAAAGGAACCTAGATGTCCAGGGAGACCATATCCTCTACTGCTAATGATTCAGAGCTCCAATTTTCTGTACATTCAGCAGAAAAAGAACTCACTAGAGAGCAGTGAAATTTGGGTCTAGCATTACAGGATACTAGAATCCTTTTCAGATTGCTGGGAAAGACAGCCTTGCCCAAGGAGATGTGCATTCAAGACCAAGGCAAGGGTCATCTATTTTTGTGTCTTTAGTTGTGCCTGGTTGACTGTGCTTGGTACATAGAAGAACCTATAACTGTTTGCTGAATGAATGTGTGAACAAAGAAATTGTGGGATGCCTGAATTTGCCTTATTGGTCTGGGCTTCCTCTTCACTCCCAAATTTCCTTCTAATATAAATATCTTTGGAAAGGGCATGGGCATGAGGAATTAAACTTTGAGTCAAACTTCTCTGGATGAAATGGGATCCTGGGTGCAGCAGTGAGGAGAAGCTCCTTAGTTAGGTTGATAGGCTGGGAATGGGGAAGGTGATAGGTGGGAGGTGTTCCTGAGATTCACTCTTACTTTGCCTAAGACCTATAAAAGAAACTAAATTTTAAGCTTATTTCAGGAATTCTCTGAGTTCCTGCCCTTCACTGGTCTGAGTATTCATCTGGGACAGACACCTTGATCAGTTAGTTATAGCCTTCATCTATTTTGCTGCAGAGAGCAGAGCTCTGGACCACATGACTAGATATGAATGTGAATTTCATTCCCTCCAGGTACCCATCATTTTGGTGACATTCTCAATGGTTTCTTGTTTAGAGGAAGCAGTGAACATATGTCACTTTAAAATGCTCTTGGTGTGCTCAGAGATCACAAAATCAAAGACTCGTTTAGTGCTAGAAGAAATCCCCAAGGTCATGACAGGCCTTTGTTTCAGAAAATGTCTACTTCAGTTACGAGGTGATTGGAGGAAAGTTATATTGCTGAGAACGTTTGTGTATGTGAGAGTGCTTATGTATATCTCTACATATGAGTATGTGTATACATGCAAACTGATTTCACTGTTAGGTGTGAGAATCTCTATGAGTGAATGTGTCAGGAGGATCACATCTGTGTAGGCTGCTTTGCTTCCTTTGCCAGCATCTTTTCCTTAAGACCTAGCATAACTTTTCTCTACCCGCAGACCTGCCTTCTCCTCACCCATTGCTTGATGCTGGTTGGAAGCCCCTGAGACATCTTGAGGTGGGGGTTGAGGATACTCACTCCCAGTTCTTCTCCTGGCATGACTTTATCAGCCACCCATCTGATCCCATCCTCATCCCTAGGCAGGTTCCCTGCTGCCTGCATTTATCTCTCTTTTTTATGGTGTCATTTAATTAGCTCACACAAGGTGGTTTTATGGGACAAACATAGCCTTGTTTGCCTTATAACTGGATTTCATGTCTCTGTGGGGATAGGTCAAGAAATCTCAGTGTCACAGTGTTTGGAGTTCAGGAATGCTGGATCTTTAGGGACCTAGGAATTTTGGGAATGGTCTCACTTGGAACTCTGTCTTCTTTCAACTAGAAAAGGGTTACTTTTTCATTCTCTAGTCCCCTGTCCCATGCATATGAATAATCCTGTTGGGGAACTGACAACCATGAGAGTGTATCCTGAATCTGTTGCTCATTTGTCTGTCATACTACCTTTGGCCCATAGACAGAGTGGTCACTTATAGGATAGTTATAAGGCTCCTGAGCAGTAACTCTAGTGGAATAAGATACTGATCATAGGAGAGACACTAACATAGGGCTTGTGAACTTGAGGTCCCCAAGTGAGAACAATGAAGAGAATCTTATTCCTTTGACAGGGGGTGTTGAACCACACAGTGTTCATCCAGATGCTACTAGAAAATTGGGGGTCACTGTTTATGCAAGTTTATTTTACAACTAGGGACCCGGTACACAGCCCGGCCTGTGCCCTCTCGCAGTCTGGGACCCCTCGGGGGATGTCCATCTGCTGGCGTGCCTGGCCAGCCTGGGTGAGGGGTTGAGGGCTATTTTCAGGCTGCCCACAGCTCCCATTGACCCAGCATCCCAGTGAGGCTGGCTGGAATCAGGTTTCTGGGGTTTATCTATCTTCTATAATTGAAACTTTTTTGCCTTGAGCAGAGGCCCAGCCGGCCTAGGCAGGCAGTTTCCTCCATCACTGGTGCAGTGGAAGCCTCCTGTTTGCTCTAGCTCTGTGGCCGCTGGCCACCATCTTGGCTGGGTTAATTTGCATACAGCCACTCTGATTGACTGGTGGGCATGGCTTGGCTGGTGGGCATGGCTTAGGTATAACGGAGTGAGGGTCAATTTGCATATTACTCTTTTATTAGATTAGATGTACTTTTTATTGGTTGGTTTTTGTTTCATTAGTTGGTTAGGTCAGGAAGGTCTAGAAAGATATCAGGATACCCAGAACCATTCTAGAAAGATGAGTTCCATTTATTTTCCTATGTCTCTAATGAAGGATGCCCTGCTCTCTGCTGCCATGTGTGACGAACTTTTGTCCAGACAGCTTTCCTTCTCTTGCTAGAAAAGTCACCAGTATATCTTCACATGCACACCTTGGAAATGTCCATAAGCAAGTTCTTGATAAATACACTGTTCTTTTCTCAGCTTTCGACAACACATTTCTCCGGCTTGGTATTGGTGAAAAAGTAAGTGTGTGTATGTGAGATCTGCACAGAGGCAAGAGATGGGCTAGAGGAGCCGCAAGAAATCTCTGCTTCTTTTATTTTCCCTCTGCCCCCCTCCCCTCCTCTGCCCTTAGGGATGAGAGTCTCACCCTCAGGCCTTCACTGCTGTCCTCTCCCTCCTTACTCTGGCTTCCATCTTTTAGGTCTCCCTCCTTAGGCTGTTCCAGATACAACACCCTTTGGGGGTCCTCCTTCTGAAACCCATCAGTCTGTTTTCTCCAACACACAAAACAGAAAGATGAGTATGAAAAGTAGCCTGGAAACAGGCCAAGTGTTTCTAGGTAAAGGGAAGCCGAGGCTGGTGTCAGTCTGGGTTTGGGAAGAAGGTTAGAAGAGAATAGCAGTTGGGGGAGGAGCACCCCAAACTGTAACTATGGCTAAGAAGAAATAATGTAATCCTAATCTCAGCTACAGACTTATTTGAATATATTAATATGTTATAAATTTAAAATGGGATATTTTAAACATCACACTCCCCAATCCTTCTGGAATAGTCTGGATCTCATTCTGTCTAGAGGCTGAGGGTTAGACCAAATGATTCCCAAACTCTCAGAGGAGGACTCAATCTCTTTGGGGGCTCTGTTTCTAGAATCTACTTTGTCAGGATGTCTTCAAAAAAATTTAGCCTAAATCACTCCTGCTGCTGCGTGCAGCCCTGTGTGAGACTGGTGATGCGTGCAATTCATCCTGAGTGTCCCCTCCTACCTGGGAGCTTGTGACAGCGCATCTCACCTGAAAAACCATTAGGCTCTGAAAGTGTTGGGACTGGCCCTGGCACGCCTTCGCCCTTCTGTGTGTCCTATCTCCGGATGACTTCAGAGAAGGTGAGGGTGGTGTTCAATGGATGCTCCAGCCTTTCCCTCCTCTTTCCTCTGAATCGCCAATATATTTTCTCTGACAGTTTGCACAGATAGTTAAGATACCGTGTAATTAGCACTGCATTTGAAAGCCAAACATGATTTATATCTGACAAGCTCAGTCATCTTTGAGATGAGTTGGTGTATGCATGTGTATGTATGTGTATGTATTTATGTTGGTTATGTCTTTTTGTGGGAGCAGAGGAGGTGGTTTGGCCCTATGTCTTTCTTCTATTCAGTTACCTTCCTTTTCTGAATCAAGAAACTGGAGTATACAGAGCACTGGACAGAAAGAGTCCCTATTTTCAGGATACTCTCAGTGTAGGCTGAGTGGTGGGAACTGTGTGATACCCAGGATACCGACAAACACACAGGCCTAATGAGATAAGGGCAGAGATTTGAGTAGTGATGGAGGATGGAGAGACACTACTGGAAACAAAATGGGTGACATTGGCAGAAGATTTCCTTCAGGAGGCGTTGTGGAGAGTGTTCAGAAGAGGTGAATTAGCACCAAAGAGAGAGGAAACGGGAGTGTCTCTGATGAGAGAAAAGAATGACCTTTAAGGTCAAAGGGAGAGAAATTTTTATCAAATGAAGCAGTTTTGCCTAGCTGAAAGGAAGTGTCTGAATGAAGGAGTCATAAGACAGTGGAGGGGGAAGAGGGGTGTTCCAATGGGCAGAGCAGTCAAAGTGCTTGGTGGCGTTTCATCAAACTGCTATTGGGAAGTAGTAGTGCCTTTGAAACTCTGGGCCCAAGGTGGGGAGTCTGAGGGGCACACATTCCCTGCAGTGAGAGATCAATCTTGAAAAGAGCAATGAAGAGATGAGGGCAGCTAATAGTCACAGCAATGAAGAGATGAGGGCAGCTAATAGTCACAGCAATGAAGAGATGAGGGCAGCTAATAGTCACAGCAATGAAGAGATGAGGGCAGCTAATAGAAGTAGGGATGAAAAATGAGAAAATACCACCAGAGCCTTTCTGAATATTGCTTTGGAGACTGTGACAGGGGAAAGGGTGACTGGTTCTTTCCCACTTTCCTTCTAATTCCAGTAGGAGAGTTTAAGGTTGGACAATAAAAAGGATTATATAATTTCCCAAAGCAAAATGCGCCATTGCATTGTCTCTGTGCCCTGTAATGGATTTGGGTTGTGAGGAGGGTGCCTGGCTTTGAGGCAGAAAGATGAGCAACAGGACTAGCGCTCATCATCACCCTTGGGTACAATGGGAGTGGGGGCAGTTGGTGTTCTTAAGTTTTGCTCTTGGCGTCTCTGGCTCAGGCTTCTGTCAGTACAGACCTGCATCCTGGCCCCGCCCCAACTGCTGATTATACCCCTTGGGATGCATCATTGCTAGGAAAGCAGATGTGCCAGATGTGACATGTTTGAAAGAAAAAAATTCCCTTGCCGCTGAGCCTTGGGGAGAGTTGCTAATCACCGTCTTGGTACTGCTCGTGGGGAGGGCCGGGCTGAGTTGGGCTTTGTGCCAGCTCCTAGCCCCTCTGCAGGAGGACCTCCAAGCACCTATGGAGGCAGATGCGGGAAGAGAGTCAGAAGAGAAGGAAGAGGGTCTGAAGCTCATATCAAATGGGGGAGTTTTTGGTTGCACAGTAGTGGATGGGCTGCCAGCTTGTTTATCTTTCCAGGTTGGACAACTTATGTAAGGAGGTGCTGGTGTGTGCGTGTGTACATGTCTCAGAATGAGTTTCTAGGAATTCAGTCCATCTCTTTTATCTACCAACTTCTCCTGGAGGACCCCATGACTTCCTTTGAAGCCTCCTGCTCCATATCCCTCCCCATCCTGGACTGTCCACCATTGTTCCTAGTTTTATTTTCTTCCTGTCCTCAGAAATTGAGCTCAGAAATTGCAGTGTGTCTTGTTCTTTGCCTGAGGGAAGCCTCCTGAGTCTTGCTGACAGATGTCTCAGTCAGGGAAGCCCCAGCATGCTTTGCTCAGTGCCTCTCCAAGACGGCGCCCCAAGTGCCCAAATGTCAGGGCTCCGGTGCTTTAGCTACTCCCCCAGCCATTTCCCAGTGCTGGTGGGCTAGAGGAATAATTCCTTTGATAAAACTAGGAGAGGACTTGGAGAAGAAATCCAAGACTCTTGGCTCCACTAGAAAGTTCTAAGTCTGAGGTCAAGGTGAAGTGAAAAAACATTGCACAATGCCTGGGGAGTGGATATAATGGCTTTACCGTATCTACAATCCTTAGGAATGTAGTTGATTTTTAAAAAACACACCTGTGCTCAGATTCCTAGGAGACGATTCTTGATTACATCTTTATTCAGTGTTGACATTTTCCATTTTCTAAAGCAGATTCTAGCTCTTCTACTTTGACCCCCCAAAAGTGGACCTATCACCAGGACATCTAACCCTGGCTAACCCTAGGACTTTAACGAGTGTAAGTTAGTAGAGTTCTGTTGTCTCTATTCTGCTAACTAAAAGTCCACTGACTAATCAAATCCCAAAGTAGCTCTATCCCTAGCCCGATCCTTAGTCCTGATCCTGAAATTAACCTTAACTCAAATCCCAATTCTAACCATTCTTGTCTCCCTCCACTTCTTTGGGGAATAATTTGAGGGGAGGAGGGGCTTGGGAAAAGAGAGCTGGATGAGGAATGCCTTTGGGGAAAAGGAGGAGGAGGCGATCCAGCCAGGGCGACCTGGAGGAGCCAGTGTGGTATCTGGGAGCCTGGGGCAGGATCCCAGTACTTGCCAAGCCATGAGTCACAACATCATTCTCCATGGCATTTTGTTGGGGGTGTGTCTGGGCTGGCAGCTGGTAAACAAGCTTGCTTAGAATGAAGTGCTTCCCCTCAGACCCCCTCTCTAAGTTGGGAGAGAAGGGAGAAGTCTTCTGTCCTAAGGGTCCTTCTCTCCTCTTTTCTTTTAGATTTCACAATACTGAAGTAAAGCAAGAGGAAAGGCTCGGCACTTTGTCACTAGAGATCATGGAGAGACGAAATCACTGAGAATGCAGAGTCTTGAAGCTTCCAAACCAGAGGTGACTTAATCCAGCTCCCTGAGTGTCACCCCCTCAGGGATGCTGAGTTGCTCCATTCTGCCTGGTGCCTTCTTATGACAGGGCCCACATTCTACTCCACCTCCCTCCCACTGCAGTCATTGCCAACATCCAGATAAGCATCCTCTGTGGCTGGATAGAGATCTTTATGGGGGTAAACCTGTGCCCGTGGATGAAATAACAGCTGGAAACACCTGGAACCTTTTCCTGAACCTGCTACCTGTTCCTGGCTAACTTCAGTCATGATGCACCAGTTTTCTATCTACAAGATAAGACCAGTCACGACCCCTTCTCTTGGGGGGCGAAAAAGGGGGGAAGAAAAGGAGCAGGACACTAATGATCGTTTTTCTGATGTTGAGGGATGATTAGGACTATTATTATTTATTCCTTGAGGAAGCCAGGCCATTAAGCTGACTCCAAACACATGTAGTTCAACACAGGCGCTGTCCTTAGGGCTCATGGAAGCTCTACTCCTTTCCTCTTTATCCTTAGCCCACATCCTACTGTAACTATTGTAGATAGGATTTGGGGGAGGGATGGTGCCTGATTCCTTGATGTGTTCCCTCTAGGCCTCATTTTCATGGCTGGAGCAGAATTTACACTCCCCTCTCATGGAAGATTCAGCTCTTTTCCCAGCCCCCTCCACAGGGTTTAGAGGCGAAAAGTTATTTAAAATCAACTAGGAAGTGACAGTAGCAGGACTAACATGAAGTGTGTTATGAAACACCTCTATAGCTCCATCTTTTGTATGACACACAATACCCCAACAAAGCTTACCAAGCTTCCAGGTGCTACCACTTGGCGAGGATTTCAAAAATGCATTTTGATTTAGAAAAAAGTCAAAATATTGCTGGGGGAGGAGAGTGGAAGAAGGTAGAGGAGGGTATGGGGGATAAATGGTGATGGACGGAGACTGGACGCAGGGTGGTGAACACATAATACAGTATACAGATGATGTGTTGCAGAATTGTGCACCTGAAACTTGTATAATTTTGTTAATAGTGTCACCCCAATAAATGTAATAAAAAGGAGAAAAAAATTTAAAATTTTTAGGTCAAAAGAGGGTTGGAGTCAAAGTTCTTGCCAACTGCCTCCTTTTTCTCTCTTGTAGTGCTGAATTTTTTAAATATATATTTCTTTTTAAATATTTTTATTAAAAAAATTTTTTTAGAGAGAGAGGAATAAAGAAACAGAAACATCATCGATCATCAGCTGTCTCCTGCATGGCCCCTGCTGGGGATGGAGCCCACAATCTGGGCGTGTGCCCTGACTGGGAGTTGAACCAGTGACTTCTTGGGTCCTGGGTCAATGCTCAACCCCTGAACCATACCAGCTGGGCATAGTGTTGAAATCTTATAGTAATAATAACTAGTGGCATTTAAGTGGCATTTTACAGTCTAAGTTGTTTTTACTTATAAACATACCATAACCTTGTATGAGATTCTTACCCTCGTTTTACAAAAGAGGAAACTGAGGCACAGAATGCTGTACCTGTGTGATCTCCTTGGGATTAGAGAACTAGTATGTGGCAGAGTTGGCATTTGATCAAAGTCTAGTGACAGTTACAAAGAATCTGAAGATCTATTTAGTGTCCAGTTGTGAAAGGAAAAGTTAGGGAGCACTTTTTGAATAATTTCGGGGGGGGGGTTTACAAAGTCTCTAACAAGTCATGGATGTGCTCCTAATTCATAGGGTTAGGATAAGATGGTCTGGGCCTGGGGCCCAAAAGAAATGAGGTATAAAAAAAAAACAAATCTAACTCTAAAGTCAAGAAAATATTAAGAAAACCAGGAAATAAATGCCATCATCTGCAAGCTGATAATATTTTATTGATGAAATTGTGGATGACCCAAGAAGTCTGATGTAGAATAAATCTCCAGAGGCTACTCTGTCCAGGTTCCCAGCTCTAGGCCATATTGTCAATGTGTGGTTGGATGCCCAGTTCTTAAAGACACCAAGGGAGCAGGGACCCATTGTAGTAATTGATCCACCTCCTATTACTAATTTTATCTTAGGTCTAATCAATATTTTTTTTGCTACTGTCGCACAAGTTCTGTGTTAGTGGGAGTTCAGAGTAGGGAATATCTATATTTATCTATATCTACATCTACATCTTAATATCTATCTATCATCTATCTATAAAGAGATATTTGGAAAGCTATCTAGAAGCTTCCAGTGTAATATCCACTTGTGAGCTTATTAACAGAATTCATACTTTTCAGGCTTCTTTAGCCTGGATGACGCCAACTCCCTTGGCCTTTTCTTCTCACATCCATCTTTTAAATAATACTGGTTGTTCCAGATCTCTCTGGGAGATCAAGGCTCTAAGAATATGAAGAGATGTTATTTCCTTCCATCCTGATTCAGGCCATTCTTGCCTTTTTGCTTCATTTGTTGTAAAACCTTCTTAACAGGATTCCTCTCCTTTAATTCTTTTCCTTATAACCATCCTAAATGCTGTTGCAAGATTTGTCTTCCTAAAACATGGCCCCAGTCCTGCCACTTTTCTGCTGGTTCCCATAGCTATGATGCATCAGCACTTATACTAAGTGCTCTATATGCATATCTAAATTAATCACTACATGAACCCTGTCTAGTAGGGACTTTTGCTCTCTCTATTCAAGGATAAGGAAACAGAGCTACAGAATTTCAGAAATTGTTCAATGTCTCATGACTAGAAATAGCAGAGCAGAGATTTGAACCCAAGTACTTGCAACCCAGAGCCCACACTCTTCCAATGTCTCTGTATATTTTTAAATGTACATATCAGGTCTCCTGATGGCAGTTTCTGTGATATCTGTCATATCAAGCACCAAGTACAGAACCCTGTTTATTTATGTTCAATAAATGCTTGTTGATGATTATGATGATAGAGAAAGAAGCAGTTCTATGGTGAATATGATTGGGAGGAAGGGAAAGTTTTAATTGTGATTATCCATTTTGCCTAGGAGAACATGGACTTCTGATTCATGTGGGCTTTGCTGACTCTGTTTCAAGAGCCCCAACTGTGTACAGAGCTCTCCATTTAGTGAAGGAATCTTCTAGGGATAAGACTGGATTTATGTCCTTGGGAAACTCCCAGGTTAATGGAGGTGGCTCCACTCAGATTTAAGACACAGGTATTTGTATTGAATGTGCATGCCTGTTGCATGTTTGGAGGCTCTGGGTTGCCCCACCAGTAGAAGGAGATGGTAATGGCAAGACCATGTGTACTCTTTGGTATCTCCAGGTGTCCTTCAAGATGCATAGTCTAGTTGTAGCACAGGGAATTCGGCTGGGCTATATAGGTTGTGTCCACTGTGTGGTCTTCAGTGAGACACTCAGCAAGAACTAAAACTACATCTAAGGTCTCAGATGAACCCGCCTGTAGGTCTTGGCCTCACTGGGCGAGGGTGAAGAGGTGGTACCATTTCTATGTCAGAATAACTCCAATCACTGGGTTGTGTTCTCTCCTTGTCCTGCTACCCAAACTTTGCTTAAGTGCCCTGCCCTAAAGCAAGAGCTGAGATCTCAGTTTTTGGGGAAAGTGAGATGCAGCGTTGCCTGACAAATGGGTGGGTCTCCACCCACCCCCTCCCCACCGCCCCGCCCAGTTTACGAGTCCAGGGTGGTTCCCTCCTAACACCCTCCCTCTCTTTATGGCCCTGCCGCAATCTTTGATGTCTTCTTCTCCTGAAGGGATGATGGGGAGAAAGAAGCCAACCTCAGCCAAAGAGGTTCTGCCCACGGTAGTTCTCAGGCAAGGGAAGAGGCTCCAGGGAGGAAGGCAAGGATGTAGTATAAGGAGCAGTGGTTTGGACAAACAGACACAGCATCCTTTCAGATCCGTATCTCTTTGGGAAACGTCCACATTATATTTGGCCTCTGTCTTTGTTAGAAAGAATGTGCATGGGCTTTGAAGTGAGATAGACCTGGGTTCAAATCCTAGATCCTCAACTTTCTGGCTTTTTGACCTTGGGCAAGTTGCTTAACACTATGAGCTTTGGTTTCCAAATACAAATTGAGTAATAAACTATTCATCTCACAGGATGTCATGAGAACAGAGTAAAAAACCTACATAAAGTGCCAAGCAGAGTGTCTTAGATCCAAACTTGCTCTCTTAATTAAAAGCTAAGTTCCCTGAGGGTGGGAATTGCATTCCCTTCACATCCCTCCACCGTCTTCAGCACCACAGGCCTCTTGGCCTCTTCTCTGCTTGGGTGGAGAGACATTTGTACTCAAGCATCCCCCCTTTCCCTCACAAATCCTATGATCTGTGCCAATTTTTTCTATGATCTGTAGGCCCCTATCTCAAAAGCCACTTACCCCAGAGTATCCTATAAGCAACCCTCTCTCTACACTTGGCAGTTTTCCTCTTCTCTGCCATATTCCCTCTCTCCTCCATTAAAATGATTTTATTTGCTTTGCTCCTATTCTTATCCATCTATAATTTTTATTTTATAGCTACTCCATAATGGTCTAGGGCCATCCCTACTGAATCACCAACTGGTCTTACTTTAGGATTTAATTTGGTTTTATTAAAATTACCAAAATTCTCCCTGGGCAGGTGTAGACCTGGCCAGGGCAAAGCTCTCTAGGCTGTTGACTGTGATGCCCCTCCCCCCACTGGTAGATTTCCAGGCTCTTCAGTTTTTTATTCAGCCACAGCGGGCATGTTCCTGGTATAGGCACTGTGTGTGTGTGTGTGTGTGTGTGTGTGTGTGTGTGTTTGCCCTACTGTGCCTTATAAAATCTCAGAAAATAGGTTTCCCACTCTCACTACCTTTACCCACTTCTTGGGAGAAGAAAATGCTCACCTACCTTCCTTTTGCCTTTCTAAATCCATAAATGGGAATTCAGAGAATTCCCCAGGTATCTGGTTTAAGTACAACTGAGACCAGTGAAGGTACCTTGGATGACAGGTACATGGGGAGGAAGCATATGGGCGCACATATGCTTGTCTAAATGTAGCTTGAAGTGAAGATGTTTCCCCTTTAGCTGTGGGAATATAGGTAGGTTTACACTGCTTGGGGAAAGAGTTGTAATGCCTTTTTTTAAAGTCCATTTTTAAAAAAGTTTTTCTTGATTTTTTAGAGAGAGAAGGGGAAAGAGAGAGAGATAGAAAGAGAGAGAGAGAGAGAGAGAGAGAGAGAGAGAGAGAGAGACATCGATTGGTTGATTCCAATACACACCCCCACTGGAAACTGAATCTTCAACCTGGGCACATACCCTGAACAGATATGAAATGGGTGACCTTTCGGTGCATCAGATGATACGCAACCAACTGAGCCACACCAGCCAGGGCTGTAATGTCTTTTAAGTGGCTGAAGAATCTGCCTGTACTTGCACTTGGAAGTATAGACACAGTCTATCAGAGATAATAGTTGGTGTAAAATCAATGACAGCAATAGATTTTAGCCGTTTATATCTTTACCTTTCCTGTCAAGAGGAAATGGTGTAGGAAAAGCTTGGGAGAAAATAGAATTTCCATTTAGATTTTCCAATATATTACTTATTCCCTTGAATAAAGGTATCTCCAATTAGAAGCAGAAATTTTAGCACCAGAAATTGTAAAAGAGGAAATAGGATTCAAAGAAAATGAAAATAACAAAATTAAAAAGAAACCACCTGAGTTGCATGTCTCCTAATCACACACAGAAACCACGGAGAGAACTCAGGCTTAAACCTCTCCTCCCCCAATTCCATGGACATCTTTGCTTTGCTCACCTGTCTGAAGAGAGGTATTTTCAGTTAATCAGAGCATGAACTTCCCTCTGCCTTCTCCCCACCCTTCTCCATAGTCCTCGCACCCAGGAGAGTACTTCTTGCTGCTGTCTGTATATCCACATCCCAAATATCTCCTAAGGAACTTGGGAAGAATTCTGCAGGGGAAACATCAACAATGCACTTTTTTACTAGAGAATCCTATAAGTTAGGTCAGAGAGCTGTTGGGCTAAGTCTCTCTGTTTTGGTGCCTCAACGTCTGTATCCTTCCCACAGGTTGGCTTGGCTGGAATCAATGAACATTGAATCTACCTGTTGCTTTTAAGAGATGTGGGAATGGAGCTGGAGTGAAAAAGAGTTAGCTTCCTACTGGGAATAATGCGGGGAATCCAGTTTTCCCTTCAGGATAGAATTTTGAATCTAGAGGATTGAATGAGAAATGAGGCTATTTGAGGTAGCATAACACTGGACATTTGAAAACTGACATTTTTCTCACCATCTTTTCTTTCCGTTTAAGAAAATAATGTAACTTGGAAGAATATGATCATCCTAAAACATTTTATTTTTTAATTAAAGAGGGTTCATTATGCTACCCGTCTCATCTCGTCCCAGGGGAGGGAAACCCTGTGTTCAGCAAGTTTGCTAAGAAATAATTATAGGTTCAGATCTTCCTCAGGCCCCGAAATTCAATTAAAATTTTTTTGTTTTAAGTTACTTGCAGTCACATGGTGCGTATGTGTGCCTGTGCGTGGTTGTATTCGTGTGTGTTTGTGTGCTCCAGTTTTTCTTGTAACTGCTCTGGGAATGCGTTTTAAATGTGAGGCTTCTAAAAGACAATCGCCTCCACATTCCCAGCCCAATTACTCTGGCTGTGTCTGTATAAGCTGATATTAACATGATGAATATGCTTCTGTGAAAGGAACCTTACTTTGTTTTTGTTTTTTAGCTAGAATCACCCTGACTGCCTACCAGTCCCCAACTCCTGGCATCCTTTTCTGGCTTCTGTTGAATCAGGTCAGTATAAACAAGTGGCTCTTAACCCTCACTATGGAGCAGAATCAGGAACTTTTAAACATTAGAGACACCTACTCTCAGATGTGCTGATTCAGCTGGTGTGGAGTGGGGCCCAGGCATCAGTATTTTTTAATGATGTGTAGCCAGGGAATAAAACCACTGGACCGCCCAGCTGGTGTGGCTCAGTGGCTGAGCGTTGACCTATGAACCAGGAGGTCACGTTCAATTCCCAGTCAGGGCATATGCCTGGCTTGCAGGCTAAATCCCATGTGGGGCATGTAGGGGGCAGCCAAGCAATGATTCTCTCATCATTGATGTTTCTGTCTCTCTCTCCCTCTCCATTTCTCTTTGATATCAATGAAAATAGTAAAAAACAAACAAACAATAAAACACTGTGATGGAAGCTGTTTCTGGCATAGATGATATGGAGATTTGGTGATTAGTAAAGATACCCAAACGAGGTCATGAGGCCCAAATTTGACTGCCTGCATTGTTTAGCTCATTTTACAGTTACATGAAACCAGAGGCCCGATGCATGAAATTCATGCAAGGGGCTCGACCCTCGCCACCTGGCTGCCTCGAGGCCCCACCCCTCACCCCCTAGTCATTCTGGAAGGTTGTTCCATAAGGTCATTCTGCCCTCTGGTCTAATTAGCATATTAGCTCTTTATTATATAGGATAGTGTTAGCAGAGGGCAAACTCTGAGTTATATTTAAACCCAAATGAGAACAGGAATCCATAGATGACCTCCTCTCCTCTTCTCCTATCCTCAGAGAGGAGATAGCTCTATTATAGAACTGTCCCTGTTTACTTAACAAAGATTATTTAAGGATAGTTATAGATGATAGACTCTAAACAAGCATTCCAGGAGATGGGACAGTATGTTTGGATTCGTTTAGGCCATGATTGACCTTTTCCCCAGTTTGAAGAAAGTAGCTAAAAGCCCCCAGGGTTCAGGGCACAAGCCTTCCTGTCAGCCAGGAATATGGAAAGAGGGAGGGCAGGGTTATGTGAGGCCAGATTCTTACCAGATAATAAACCAAAATAGACAAGTCTAATAGAAATCTAATAAATAAATTAATAAAATAAATAACATAAATGAATCCCCATATATCTCAGCATATAAACATATATAACTTTATATGTATTAGTGGCTTACATAAAATGTAAGTGTATGTGTAGATTGAAATAGAGTGGTATATAAACATATTTATATGACTACACCAGCCTTATGAGGCATGAAGGTAATTATGCAGATATCTCAGACATATTTTTTGAAAACTGTAGCCATTTTAATATTTTGACTGAAAATTTATCCAGTATCATGATGCTTCCAAGTATGTAGATTTATAAGTTATGCATATATTTTCTATTTTGTATATAGATGTTGGTTGTTTCTATTTTAGCTTTTTTTTTTTTTTTAAGGAAAGATACTGAATTCTGTGTAGATAGCCAAAGTGGACAATTCGGAATCAAATAATCTACTTTGGGGCTTAGATTATCTGCATTTACTACAATTATGGGAATCTGGTTCTAGAATCTTTACTTATTTGGTGCTACATAGATATGACCCTTTAAACTCTGAACCAGTTGACTGTATTTCCTTTTGCCTTTGAGGATACAGGTGTAGGTGAATAGCTAGTAGAACCTATTGGGTCTACTTTTATTTTATTTATTTATTTTTTTACAGTGTAAAATTTTTATATTTAGAATTAGGCAGCTGGACTCAGTTTAGATGATTCCAATTTTGTTGGCAACATCCAAAGCATCATAGTCAGGAGCCAGTCGAACATATGCCTTCTTCTCGCCATCAGGCCTGATCAGGGCGTTGACCTTGGCCACATCAATGTCATAGAGCTTCTTCCAGCCTGTTTGATCTGGTGCTGGTTGGCCTTGACATCCACAATGAACATGAGTGTATTATTGTCTTCTGTCTTCTTCATGGCTGACTCGGTAGTCAGGGGGAATCTGATGATGGCGTAGCGGTCAAGCTTGTTTCTCCTGGGTGCGCTCTTCCGAGGATATTTAGGCTGCCTTCCCAGCCTCAGTGTCTCTGGCCGTCGGAAGGTGGGTGATGGGTGGATCTTCTCTTTTTTGTGGCTGTGGATGCCTTTCAGCACTGCTTTCTTTGCCTTCAAAGCCTTTGCTTTGGCTTCGGCTTTGGGACGGGCAGGGGCTTCCTTCTTAGCTTTCGGCACCATCTTTGTAAAAAGCTGGGTCTGCTTTTAGTTATCTGCATTCTTGAAGGGAGGAAGAGTGGAAAACTATCCAAGAAATAGCTATGAGAAAGAATTTCAATTTGGCTTTGTGATGAAATCAGAATTGAATCTCTCACTCTTTATCCTCCTCTCTTACACACAGGCATACCTGCACACACAAAAGCAGGTACATGCATGCATAAATATGCACATTTACCTTTTGTCAAACTGACTCTGATTTATTTCTGGGCTGGACTGACAACAGCTTGATGCTCCACAGAGGGGAGGAAGCAAACCTAAGCAGCTTCCAGAGGCAAGAACGGAGTAGCACACTTCATCCACATAGTGGATACATGACAACATATGTAGAGATATGCTTTTGTCCCAAAAGGGCTTGATGAAGAAATTGTTTACAAATAACTACAAAATTTTATCTGACTTCTTTGACATTCTACTTATTTCCCAGCTTGGTGATGTATCTTAAAGTGGAACAGACATTGGAACTGTGCCTCCCCAAACTGCTTCAAAGAGTCACATGGTGGACAATAGGGAGTGGGAAGGAAGCCATCCACTGCATCTTCCTGTCCCCGGTGGATAGTTCAGACTGAGCCAACTTCAGAGGCTCCCAAGACTCTGCTTTACAGGTCCATTTATGATAATTTTTTATGAAGAAGAATATAGATGAGTATTATTAAGATTCCTCTCTGTCTGGGTTGGCTCAGAGACAGTTTAGCTGTATACATGCATCTCATTCTCCTAACGGTTTCTTTTAACTTGTTGGCAAAACCAAGATGAGTCCTATGAGGAGAAAAAAACAACCTGGCCTTGGAATGAGGCAACACTGTCTGAACCCAAGATCAGCTACTTATGGATGAAATAAAATAAAGGAGAGTTTTGCCCTAGCCAGTTTGACTCTGGTTAGAGTGTCAGCCTGCAGACATAAGGGTCAGGCTCAATTCTAGACAAGGGCACGCACCTCGGTTTCAGGCTCTGTTCCTGGCCCTGGTTGGGGTACCTGCAGGAAGCAGTCAATCTATGTGTCTCTCTCACATCAGTGTTTCTCTCTCTGTGTCTTTCCCCTTCCCTCCTACTCACTCTGAAAATCAATGAAAAAAATATCTTCAGGTGAGGATTAACCAAATTAAAAAAAAAATCCTATCTAATCAAAGAGTAATATGCAAGTTAGGCGTCACTCCGTGACAAAGATGGCCATCCCCATAGTCACAAGATGGCGGTACCCTTAGCCACAAGATGGCCACCACCATAGTCACAAGATGGCCTCCCCCATGGACACAAGATGGAGGTGTCCATAGCCACATCCTGTCTAATAAAAGAGTGATATGCAAATTAGGCATCACTCTGTGACAAAGATGATTGTCCCCATGGCCACAAGATGGTGGCACCCAGTCTGGCTCAGCCCTGCCACTGAAGTGGTCAGGCCTGTTAGCCAGGCAGGTGGTGGGGGAGGCGGGAGGCCTGAGGGATGGAACAAGCGCTCAGAGGGGGCTGAGGGTCCCCTGCCCAGGCCAGAGGCCTTCACCAGAGGCCTCAGGCATGGGCAAGGTGGAGCCAGTCATTGGAGGGGGCAGGGGCAGAGCCGGTAATCAGAGGGGTATGGGCCAGAGGCCTGGGCCATAAGGCCTGGGCCAGAGGCTTCAGGCCTGGGCAGGGGCAAGGCCAGAGATTGCAGGGCCTGGGTTCCGCAGAGCCAGCAATTGGAGGGTCTGGGCACCAATGGAGCTGGAAGAGCAGGGGTCTGGGGGTCCCCTGTCCAGGCCTGCAGCCTTGACCAGAGGCTGCCAGTGGGGCAAGGACAGAGCTGGTGATGGCAGGGGGCAGAATCAAGCTGGTGATCACAGAGGCCTGGGCTCTGTGAAGACTGCAATTGGAAGGCCTTGGGGGTCTTCTTCCCAGGCCAGAGTTTGTAGGCCTGGGCAGGGGTAAAGCTGGGATTGGAGGGGCAGGGGTGGAGCCGGTGATTGGAGTGAACTACAGAGGAAACACCTTTTCTTACCGCTCATTGGCTAAGCTCCCTGTATGCCACTGGTAATATTCTTAGTACTTGGGTAATAAGAATCCCTAAAGGTGATCTAAGGTTTTTCTACTACACTCCTGGAGAAAATAATGAAGGTCCACTGCTGGAGGGCTAAGAAATGTTATATCCTATCCTAGCCAGTTTGGCTCAGTGCATAATGCCTCAGCCTGCTGACTGCAGGGTCTGGGTTCAGTTGTGACCAAGGGCATGTGTACCTAGGTTGCAGGCTCCTCCCTGGCTGGGGCCCAAGTCAGGGCATATGCAGGAGGCAACCAATCAAAGTGATCCTCTCACTTTGATGTTTCTCTCTATTTTTCCCTTCTCTTCCACATTCTCTAAAAACCAATGGAAACATATCCTCAGGTGAGGATAAAAAAGAAAGAAAGAAAGAAATGTCATATCTTATGAAAGACACATCTTGAAAATGCATAAAGAAAGTTGTCGGCTCAGAGAAACAAGATGGCGGCATAGGGTAGACACCGCATATGCAGCTGTGAACAACTATTTCAGAAAAACCACGAAAAGAACATACGGACACCACTCGCACCCACAGGACGGCTGGCTGAGTGAAAATCCTACAACCAGAGAAGAGTCTGAGACTCAGAGCAGCAGCGGAAGCAAAGTACAGAGGTACGGAGGCGCGCGCA
>PVJC01029087.1:0-22055 GCA_004026665.1 Murina feae | reverse complement strand
AATTGACCCTAACATCAGAACCACTGGGAATGACTGGTCACTATGACACACACTGACCACCAGGGGGCAGATGCTCAATGCAGGAGCTGCCCCCTGGTGGTCAGTGCACTCCCACAGGGGGAGCTCTGCTCAGCCACAAACCAGGCTGACAGCTGTCAGTATAGCAGTGGTGGTGGGAGCCTCTCCTGCCTCCTCAGCAACACTAAGGATGTCTGACTGCAGCTTAGGCCTGCTCCCTGCTGGCAAGTGGACATCCCCTGAGGGCTCCTGGGCTACCAGAGGGATGTCTGACTGATCCCCCAGGGAATGGGCATAAGCCAGCATGTAGACATCCCCGGAGAGGTCCCAGACTGCAATAGGCTGGGCTGAGGGACCCCCCTCCCGAGTGCACAAATTTTTGTGCACTGAGCCTCTAGTATATAAATATTTGCAAGACACAGGTAAAGCATTGTTTAACGGGAAATTAAAGCTTTAAATATGTTTTTATTTATTTTTAGAGAGGGGAAGGAGGAGGAGAAAGAGATAAAAACATCAATGAGAGCGAATGTAGACTGGCTGCGTTTTGCATGGCCCCTCCTGGGGATCGAGCCCGTAACTCAGGCACGTGCCCTGACCTGGGAATCAAATGGGACAGCGCTCAATCCATTGAGCCACACCAGCCTGGCAGAAGTCATAGCTTTATAATTCTGACATTAGAAAGGAAGAAAGATTTAGTCTATAGTCTAAGTATCCCCTTTAAGACCAAATACAATAAGTACCTTTTTGCAGGGTGGGTAAAAGTAGGTTTATAGGCAGCCTTGTGACAGTTAAAAATAGTCTGTTGAATAGTCTGTTACTATAGAGCAAGGGAAGGATGGGTACAGGGAGTCAAGTACTTGCAGTCCGCAGAATTTAGATGACTAACACACAGACAGGAGAACACATTGAACATAATGTAGCTATGGTTACCAGTATTTTCTCCCCCCTGTAAATCACAGTAATCATACCCTTTTGTGTCCATTGTTTATTGCTGCTCACCATGTTGCCAAATCAGAAAAAAAGATAACAATGTTAGGTTATTTTTCATCTTCTATTGTTTCCCTCCCTTCGCAGGCATTACCACAGTGTTGACCATGACCACCCTGAGCACCATCGCCAGGAAGTCCTTGCCGAAGGTTTCCTACGTGACTGCGATGGACCTCTTTGTTTCTGTGTGTTTCATTTTCGTTTTCGCAGCCTTAATGGAATATGGCACCTTGCATTATTTTACCAGCAATGAAAGAGCAAAGGCTGCCAGAGACAGACAGCCAAAAAGCAAGACCCCGGTATGTTAAAAATCTTCAGTTTATAAATGGCAACTTACTATTAGAGATGCTGTTTAAATGCTCCTGTTATACTTAGACAAATATGAGTGCTTGAGGAACTGACAAAATATAAACAAAAATAAAATGAAGCTGGAGTACCTCACATTGCCCACCAAGGAAAGTGCATTTATTAGTATATTTCCTCTGAGAAGAGACTCTTGGGTCATCTTTGTAAAGACTGGTTTCATGTGCCATGAATTTGTCCAAGTGCTAGGGTCTTATACCTAAAAAATTGTTTAAGATCACTCTTTAAAGAGATCCTACGTTTGTGTTTAGAATTTGAAAAACAGGCGGCCCACAAAATTAACTTACCTTTTAGAGACAAAGATTCGTCTTTAGCATTGGTGTTCAGCTGTGTTTGAAAGGCAGAGCCATACAGGTTTTTTCTTTTTGTTTCTGCATATTTATACTCTACTGCTCCCTCTTCCCTATCATGTATCTATTCTAACTTACGTCATATCAAGTTGATATAATAGATTCTAAGATACACAAGTGTGGGATGAGTGACTATAATTTCTTGTTATAATGGCCACTTTAAAACCTTAAGGTAATATTGAACAATGATCACATCAGGTGTTCCTCTAAGTACTTTACATGTGTGATTTCATTATGCTCGTATGGGTACAAGTTCAATAACTTGTACAAGGACAGCCGCAGGAAGTGAAGGACCCATGACTCACACTCAGGTCTTTTTTAGTGCCAGAGCTCAAGTTTGTAATCCTTCTTTATCTTTTTTTTCCCCAGAAGGTAAACATCCATTTCTCCAATATTAATTTAAAAAGGCATTTCACTGCTGACTGCAGAAAATGATTTCAATGTGGATTTGTTCCAAAATACCCAAATAAATGACAACTGTATAAAATAGCCATGATAAGCCTACCATAGTGTTTATACAGTGAGGCATAGAGTTTTCCATATTATCTCCTAAATTTGTAAGTTCTAGGATTTGATGATTTCTCTCCCTCCCCCTTTTTCATTAGTTTCTTTATAAAGCTTTGCCATACTTATAAATTATACTAGGGGCCCAGTGCACAAAAATTTGTGCACTTGGGGGTGTCCCTCAGCCTGGCCTCACAGTCTGGGACCCCTTGGGGGATGTCCACCTGCTGGCGTGCCTGGCCAGCCTGGGTGAGGGGCTGAGGGCTGTTTTCAGGCTGGCCACAGCTCCCATTGACCCAAGGTCCCAGAGAGGCTGGCTGGTCTCTGGGTTTATTTAACTTCTATAATTGAAACTTTGTTGCCTTGAGCGGAGGCCACAGCTGGCCTAGGCAGGCAGTTTTCTCCTGTTTTCTCTAGCTCTGTGGCTCTTGGCCGCCATCTTGGCTAGGTTAATTTGCATATTGTCACTCTGATTGGCTGATGGGCATGGCTTGGTTGTGGGCATGGCTTAGATGTAACGGAGTGAGGGTTAATTTGCATATTACTCTTTTATTAGATTAGATTTTACTTTTCATGTAATACTCTAAGGCACAAATCTTTGTGAATTTGTTTTCAGATTCCCACAATATTCCAAGAAAGCAGAATGCATTAACTGGCAGTACACATTTGAGAACTTACGTTGTAGAATTAGCCTATGAGTGTCTCAAGTTAACATTATTTTAGCTTATGCTTAACACATCTTATAACCCCTAAGTGTACAAACTATCAAAGGACAATGATGTCAACTTTAATATTGACCTGCTCAATTTTAGGTAAGGAAAAATGCAGGTTTTCTATCATTTTTCTTGAATCAAAGCCAATCATCTTCTTCTGGATTTTCTATTTCATCATATATTCATCCATAGCTATGTTCAGGTACTACCTTGAAATTTTTCTTTTGGAAATTGAGAATGAAAGCCAGTCAGTGTACAATATCACATGCATTCTCTAATCTAACTCTAAGAATATCATATAGGTACTATTTTTATAGCATCTAAGGACACTCAACCAATAAGTGGTTGCTGCTAATCACTTTGATTCTGCATCATGCACTCTCAATCACATTGCATGTCACATTTACTCAGGAAGCTACAAACTGGAGTGCAAACTGTACTATTATGATGTTTACTTAATCATTCATTCACCAAATATTTATTAAAGTCACCCTTGCACTGCTTTAGAATAGTTATTTGATACAAAATATACATGCTGTGTATTCAAAATTTAGCATAAGGCCCCAGAAACAAAAATACTAAAGATGAAAAAATAAGGAATAAAAATTAAATGAGGACATATATGTAATACCTTAATCAATAAAGAAAACATATGTATAACACATTAAAAAATAAATGAGCTCTTTGAATCACTATATTTCAAAGTCAGATAAAAGTTAAATTTGACATATTATAATATACTACCTGGTGCAATAATTATTTTCTTTAGAGCTATCCATAAGAAAGTTCTATAGTCTTCACATTCTGTGATTCACGAGTTCTTTCGATTGTAAATGTCACTTTGAGTGAAAAACTGAGATCAGTAATCAAATCTGACTCCCTGCCTGGTTCAGTCATATATTCTTGCTAATCAGGTAAATCAATGTTAGTACACTTTTATTAAGAATAAGACACCTCTGCTTGATATTTTCTCAAATGTCCTAAGAGCTTTGTGTATCTGATTTTCTTTTGTTTCAGCCACAGTAATCAGATGTACAACCTAGACAACAGAGAAGTCCTCTCTCTCGCTCTCTTTCTCTTTTTTTTCTTTCTTTCTCTTTTTTTCTCTTTCTCTCCCCCTCTCTCATCGTCTTCCTTTCTCCTTCCTCCTTCCACCTTCCTTCCATCTCCCTACATTATTTTATAAGCGCAAATTCTGAGTAGTTTAAAATATAGTATTTTCCCTTTTTTTAACCTTAAATTACTATAGTAGTCAGATCAGGATCAAAAACTTTGGCTAGAGTGAGTGAATGGTCAATAAGTATGTTATTGAGCAAAACCGAAAATCCCCTTCGTTGATGTCTCTATGACTACTTAACTGAGGATCCCAGAATATGCCAATTTATTTTCATTAGAAACAGCTGATATTTTAACACAATAGATTTTTGGCTTCAACAAACCCTCTTAGAAAAACATAAATCAGTTAGGATGCTTTCTACTTTACTATCCATATGATATAGTCTTCCTTCCTTCCTTCCTTCCTTCCTTCCTTCCTTCCTTCCTTCCTTCCTTCCTTCCTTCCTTCCTTCTCTATCCTTTCTTCCTTAAGTTCTTTTTTTCTCTTTTCAACATTTTTTTCCTTTCTTCTCTAATTTTCATTGTGATTGTCAATGACATTTTGATTTGGTCCATGTTCCCATCCAATATATGTCATTATGTTTTTATTTCTACTCATTAAAAATATGATTTTTGTGTTTGTTCAACATATATTTCCCCAAAACAAAAACAAAACAAAACAAAAACCCAAAAACTGAAAAGTTAACTATGTTAAAACACGTAATTAATATTATTTATGAATCAGGTAATGGTCACAGAAATACAATAGTAGTAAACTAATCATTACCAACTGAAGAGTAGTTAATTTTGAAATTAGAATAATCAACCTATAGATGATTAGAAATCTCAGGAAGCCATCTTATACTCACACCAGTGGCCTGGTATACCCATTAGAGGACAGAACTTATTTGTAATCTCTCAATTTGATTAAAAAGTACAATGATAGAGATTTATTTCACCAGCCATGAATAAGACAATCTGGAGAGAAAAATGATAGAATGTGTTTTCTGCTTTCAGGATCTTTAAATCTAGTTGTAGAAAAACACAGTAGACATGCAAATGCCAGATGACAAAGTGCAATACAAATAATAGTCCAATGTAAAAGTCAAAAGTAAACAAAGATACTCCAATGGAATTAGCAGTTAAGTGACTGGTTTCAAACACTTTTTCAGACGCAGACTATTTTCTATGATGTGCATAAGTAAAATGTATTTTAAAGAATATGTTTAAGTGAAATATCTTGATTTCATGCTCCAACACAGTGAAACACTGATCTACCAAGTGTGTAGTGCTGAGCAAGGCATTATGGAGCTCTTCTGGGGATGGGCGTGTAAGACATTTAAGACCATATTGTGGTCCTATTTATCACTTTTATTCTTCTTACCTAAAGCCAGTGTTGATGGGCAAAATGGCTCCCACACTCTGAAACTTTGATGGACAGAACAAATCCCACATCTGTTCCTATTTCCTGAGTCTTTTCTGAAATGAGGCTTCCTTGAGTCAATTTTATCCATTGGCCTATTTCCATCTGTCCTTTGCCTTTTATAAACTCATCACAAATTCTGACATGCTGGTGGGCAGCTTAGCATCACCAAGACTCACCTTTGTGTGTTTTTAACACTGAAGTGCATTTTGTAACTTTTGAAATTCTGACTGGTTTTGTGAGAGAAGAAAACATATACTTAGGTTAGCATTTTCAAGTACAACTTTTTAAATAAAAAATTTAATAATAGTAATATTAATCACTATTATATAATATCAATAACATGACCAAATAATGTATTCTATTCATATTACTAACATTTGATAACATATAATTAATTATGTTAACATATGATGTAATAATTATATCATGTAAATACACACATATATATAATTTGTACATAAATTTACTATTTAATAATATTTAATTGATAGAAGTATGTCTTGGTACTTAAAATATACTTTGTATATTTAACCAAGTTACTAATATATGTAATATAGTATTTAATATACAACCAGATAATATGCATATGTAATAAGAAGAATGTAATCCATTTTTCAAAATGTTACATTCAGCTATATTCTTAGTGACTTTTGAAATAACAAAAAAGGTATGTTCTCAAAACTTTATCATTCAAAGTAAGAGTAAATTTTATTTAATTTTGTTATTTCTTTTTTTTAATCACTTAACTGATTTATTTTTTCAATCCTTGCTATTTGGGGAGGGGGGCAGAGGATACAAACTGGGAATTATAGTTGCACTTCAGATAAGTAAGGTTTAGAATGTTTGTCTTCTTCTGATTAGCCTTTCAGTAGTTTCTGGGCGACAGATCTGGTAATCAAAATATTCATTTAATTGATATTGCATCAGCTCTTAGACTATTTTTTCAGCACTTATGATGTCAATTTCTATTCACATTAATCAATCATAAAAGTGTATTTCTTTCCCTTTCTGAATTTTGGTGTTTTGGGGGGACAGTAGGAAACTAGAAAATTGTCAATATAAGGTATCACTGTCTTAAGAGGTGTCCGTGATTTTGACCACTAGAGGTTAATCCATTTTTTAAGTGATTCACTTGCAATTCTCTCTCTTTGTCCACTTTAGTACTTAATCATCCCTTTCATATACAATTGATATTTTCTGACCAACACAACATATTTCCATTTATGGCAGTTCTGAGTGATACATGAAATGTGTTTTATATCATATAACTTTGAAATTCTCAAATAACAAACATATATTTTAATCACTTTTCACTCTGATGAGCATTTGAACTATTTAAGTATTAAGTGACAGGGATGAATACAAATGTTTCCATTTTTCTGCATCTTTTAGTGCTCCACTAAAATTTAGGAGTCTCATAAACTATCCCCAAGTGTCAATCTGAAAAGATCTTTCATTAACATTTAATAAACACTGTCTCTGCTTTTTATGATATATCTAAGCTGGTGGAGTCATGAATTTATTTGTGTTTAGGGCATTTCTCCTTATCTTCAGGCTGCACATTTTGTTTTTAATATGGATGTTATGACTTGTCTCATGCATTTATCTTTTTAAAATATCACAAAATGTGATTATTTGTTTCTGTTTGCATACACTGAATTTTTATAATTTATTGGTTTGGAGTCTATATTTCTTGTTAGAAATAAAATGGATTTAAATGTAAATCCACATTTTAAAAAGTTATAAGCTTTTGCTTTTCACTTTTAAAATCTTCCCATACAATATTTATTTGTCATGGCTTTGTGATATATATATTTAAAATTTAAGACTAAAAATATATGAACATTTTCATTAGAAATAATTTAGATAAGGTTAAAACAATTTTAATAATGTCAGCATTGTACTTGCTGTTTAGACAATAAAACCACTGATTTTAATAAGCTGTAAAATCTCATCTTAAGATAAACCATATGCAGAAGTTTTGAAGAATAAGAACTACTAAAACTGCAGTCTCCATTCATATTTTACTTACCATTATATTCAAGGAGTTATTAATGTTTTTTCTGATAACATTTTTAAAAAATAAGATCTAGGTTTTTATTGTTGCTTGTTTTAACATACTTTATAGCAATTATGGCACACTAGAGGGCCAGTGCATGAAATTTGTGCACAGATGTGGTCCCTAGGCCTGGCCAACAATTGAAGTGCGTCTGGCATGGAAGGGCAGGTCCCAGCTGACCTCTGGTCCCTGAGCAGCATCTGGGCCCCTACGCACCCCACTCTGCCTGAGTCATGGTCCCTGAGTCTCCACATGGAGATGTGGTGAGCGCGGCCAGATGCTGTGGGCCAGGGCGCAGCATGGGCCTCTACGCCACCCAGCAATGCTGCACGGAAGCCAGGAGATCAGCACACTCTCTCCTGGCTGGCCTCACAGACCTACTCCTGCATGAGATCCTGTGGTCCCAGTGGCAGCAGCCTGGCTCACCAGGAAGAGGCCACGAGGGTGTGGAGTGGGCTCCTCATGTCACCTGGCACCTGAGCGTGGGGGCTTCCTTGGTGGGCAAGCCCTGGTGTCCCATAGAAGGGTGGTAGGGAGAGTGAGAGCGAGCTTGGTGGACACCCTGCATTCTCACCACACTTCCACCCCCATCACCCCTGCCCCCAGGTAGTCAGCAAGAGGTCAAAACCTCCCACCCAGGCGCCACGGGAGGTTGGTTGCTGCCACTCACCCCCAGTTTCCCATGCCAGCCCAGGGCCCGGCCTCGATTGGGTGATCAGGGCCTGCTGGCTGTACGGAGGGATCCAGGAGGTTGGCCACTGGCCTTGAGAAGGGAGTTGGCCCTCAGCCCCCCTGGGAAAGGGGCCACGTACACCACCACCCACCCCCAGTTCTGTCCCAGCCTAGTGCTGGCTGGGGGGTGGGACTGGAAGGTTGGCCGGCGGGCCTCAACCCGTGACCAGGGCCTGCGGATTGGGGGCAGCTCCCACATTGAGCGTCTGCCCCCTGGTGGTCAGTCTGTTGTAATGGTTGCTTAGGCTTTTATGTAGATGCTGTTCAGGAATCAATACGAGCAGTAACAATACCAACAATAAGAATTGCCTATTGGCAGCTGAATGCTTGCTATGTTTCAGATGGTTTGCCTGGTGCTTTATGTACATTATTTCATCTTATCACCAAATAGATCCATATATTGTCATTGTAACTTGTACAGCAGAAGGCACAGAGGTGTAAAGAACAGGCACATTTTCTGTTCAAGGTCACACACAACTCTACTGGCAGAACTGGTATTTCTGCCCAAGGCAGTCTGACTCCAAAGTGATTGTTTTAATGTATCATCGTATCCTGGATTGCTGAATTTTTATATTTAAAAATATTTTATTATTTAATTATTATTCAGAACCTGTTGCCATAAAAATTAATTTGGCATGTATCCCAAGTAATCCTGATAATAATAGTAAGATGGGCAAGATGAAGCCTGATTATTTTGCATAAGTTATAAAATATACTCATCACAACTATAAAAAAATTAGGTGATAATATAATTTTAGTTTTGGGGATAGCTACATTGGTAAAATTGAACTCCTGAGTTTTTAACTCCTGCCCATTCTTTCCCCGAAGTATGATGCCTTGAACTTATCCACTACTATAACCTCCATTATGTCATTTTTTTAATTCACTCACAGTTTCTCAAAACTTGTTTATCAAAATGTCACCTTTGCTATTTTTCTCAATATTACTAAAATAAATAACTTGCATAATATAATATAACAGCAAGTAGACATTTGTGGCATTGTAAATGCTTTAGAGTAAAATATCATAGAAATATAGTTTGTTTTAGAATACAGTTATAGTTAATATTTTAGTGGATCATCTTTCTGAAGGTATAGCATATATTTCATCTCTGAGAGGTTTTTTTTATGTGAAATCTTCGAGATGTAAAGTAATATTAAGTTGTGTGTTATAAAGTAAATAATATAAAAACCACACTAAAATTGAATACTTTTTTCTTTTTAAAAAATAATATATCTGTTTTTTATTGTTGACAGTATTACAAATGTCTCCCATTTTCCCTCCCTTCTCTTAACCCCCTCCAAGGAACCCCTACCCACTCCCAGCAGGTCTTCACCACCCTGTTGCCTGTGCATGGGCCTGCTTCGATTCTTTTCAAACCAAGATTATTTTCACTGCATTCTTTTAGAATTCGCCTTGCGGGGACAGATTGGTCTTTTTTATAATGTTGTTCTCTTTCCCACTTATTATGTTACACAGATATCTCCTGGACTTCACCCTGGATCCACTCTGATTCCAATGAATAGCATTTCTCTGCCACAAGGAGAAGATGATCACGGGTACCAGTGTCTGGAGGGCAAAGACTGTGCCAGCTTCTTCTGCTGCTTTGAAGACTGCAGGACAGGGTCTTGGAGGAAGGGAAGGATCCACATCCGCATTGCCAAAATCGACTCTTATTCTCGAATATTTTTCCCAACAGCCTTTGCGCTGTTCAATCTGGTTTATTGGGTTGCCTATCTTTACTTATAAGTTCTAATTGCTAAGAAAAGGCATAAGAAATTTGACTAAATCCAATATAATCTATCATACTTCAGTAACATGAAGTTTAAATGTGAAATTCAGAGAAACCAATGACCAAAATGTGAATATTATTGTAAGCATTCCAAGACTTTCATAGGTAGGTAAAGTAGCAATTTGCATATTAAGCTACTTAAATTTATGTAACACAGATTACTTGTAAAATGCAGTCTATTAAAATACTCATATATTTTTACTTAAATTTTATTTATTTTACTTAAGTCACATTAGGATTTTGGACTATGTTCCTGGATTCATATTTTAAAGACATAATAATTTTAATACATGATTTATTTAAATATAACCTATATATGAGTGAGCTTATTCTAATGCCTAATATTTATGGAGCAATTTTTCACCTAGAAAATACTTTTAATTGTTTTTTTCTTTCTTTTTATTTGTATGCCCTATTTGGAATAGAGGATTTTTAAAACATAAAGCCATGATTTCCTGGGATTTATTTTCAAGATGTTTAACTACAAAGAAGAAATTAACTTATTTATAAGTCCTTTATTAATTAAATAATAACATGCCAATTTTACATAATTAAAAGGCTAATTTTTTAATCTGTTTTAGTGATGTCTATATCCTAACACAGTATTATAGAACTCTAGTTACATTTACTGTTTTTTTTTTTACTTTAATTTATTGAGGTGACATTCATTAATAAGATTATATATAATTTTTTGATGATTTACAAACTAGATGGACACCACCAAAGTCATCTTTTTAAAATACAAGGTAAAAAATATAAAAATGTTATGTTTAACCATTTTGTGTTCTACTTCTTAGCATTTATGTAGTAAAAGGAGTTAACACTGAAATATTTTAGCTCTCCCAACACTGGAATTAAATGGAGAAAGAATTGATTTTTTTTTTTCCTGTGTGCTCTGCAAGTGTTACATTTCCTAAATTAACAAAAACACTGAGAAACTGCTTTGTGGTTAAAGAATTATAACCTAGCAAATTGAGTAACAGTTCATATCGAGGGCATGGTCTTAAATATGAACTATTAACATTGTTCAGACTAGAAAAGTTCTGGAAACACCGTTTTAGGAATTTGTCACGTGTTGCTTTTTCCATCTCCTAAATTTGGACCCTGTCAGTTTTGCAACTTTGTTATAAATCTTTGTAATATTCTGTTTTCTAGGAGATGGTAGCGGCCCCCAATGTGAGGTTAACGGTGGAGTACTGTTAGAGGCCCCTCTAATGAGCATGCGCGTGGGGCTCTGACCTACTAGACACAGGAGCAGAGAGTGTTTCATTCTAAGGTAAAGCCTGTTGGTTAATAGCTTCCAAAACATGTCTTTTGTTCAGAGGGAGTTAACTTTAGGCTTTAATCTTTATTTTCCTGTAACTAGTTTGGCATATCAATTGTTTATTAAAAAAAAACACCTATATTCATTCATTATCTCCCAATTTTCTAGAAAATCTCCAGAGTTATCTTGGAGATAAAAGTTAAGAATGGTTTCCATTGCCAAGAGCAACTATCAGGATGAAGTTTCTGATAAAAGCCTATCTTATTAAGTGGATGAAGCTATCACCTGTACATTTGACATTCTAGTTTTTAATACAAGGACTCCTTCACATGGTTAATGAGTACATGAGTGAGGGTCAGTCATGGTATATTGATGTTTTTAGAGTATAGTGATTACAAATCTAAGTGTATGTCATTGTGTGCGCCCCAGATATGTCTGAGTTTTTACTATGCTTATAAACTTCTAGGGGGAAAAAAGCATAAATTGAACAATAATGCCCAATTATCCACCGACACTGCTTGTTTTGAATGGAGAGCCAAATTAAAATTTGGTTATGTAATATATCCATTTACGAGTTATTCATGTATTCACTTTTATAACACCCAGTATTTGTAGATATTCTTAAGGTGAACATTAATTTAGAGTTAAATAAAAAAGTATCCATGAAGAATAAAACACTTCATTCAAATGTATGATAGCCATTTCTGTAATGCATTCTCAAAGGGAATGCAGTTTTTGGCTGCAACTTGCTCATTATCATGGTGGCAAAATTAATTCTGGTATTTTTTTTCAAGTCTGTCTAAGCATGATTATATTTCAAAATACTTAAACATGCTTAGTATAAGTAGCTTTGATTTTCTCAATGGTGTTCCATTAACCTGGCTTTGAATGTTGGCAATATTTACAAGTGGAAATAAAATTGATAAAAATAATAAAAAGATGTTTTTCTATATCCATTCATTGTACATACCATGAAGACAACCACTTTGTTTTGCAAGGCCAGTGGTACTTTGTGCTGTTTTATGTAAGCACGTACTTCAGAAACAGAGTTATGCACATATTATTTCCAAAAGTGGAAATAACAGGACAAAAGTGCAGTTCAACTCCTTTTGCAAGAAATTGACTAGAGCTTATTTTCCAAGGGACTGCAGTGGAATTCCTAGTCTTTTCTCTTTAAAATGTTTTGTCATTTGAGAAATAATTGTTTAAAAATCCTGCTCTTTCTCCTGTGAATTGTCTTAATTTATTGGATTCTGGAATTGGTGTTTTCTAGCTACTTTAAATGTTTTTGACACTAACCTAAAAAAAAAAAAAAAAAGTGGCTACAGAAGATGAGAAGAATAACGAGCAGAAGGATCTAGAATCATTTGGGGAAAATTAATTCACATAGACCACCGTCTAAATAAGTGACCAGGATCTAGACATTCTGAGAAAGAATATTGTGACTGGTACACCTTTATTCTCTTGGATTTACAATTGCATGGTAAGATAAACTTAGACCCACTGGAAATTAATTCCTAAAATACCAAATAGTTTCTGAAAAGAACAAACAAAAGTCACGTAAAATTATCTGGGAATTTACTAGAGAAAGGGACAAATTCCTCAGTAAATTTGTCTAAATACAAAGCTTTATTTTAAATAGGAATTCCGTAATTTGTTGGATTTATTGTAAGTTAAAGACATATGTTATAGAGGAGCTTTTAAAATGGATGAACTCTAATTCACAGCAAAGTAAATTTGTGTAAATAAATGGACAATCCCCAGGTTTTCTTCTTTTCTTTAATGTGTTCCCATATTCTGACATCAATATGTAATCATAAAATATGCTATATATTTGCTTAAGAGCAAGGCCAAAACTGAGGGCAGCATGCTTGCCAATGATTTAGCATTAAAAAAAAAAAAAATGGTTGAGAGTACTTTCACATCAAAGAGCCCATAATTGTAAAATGTGGAATTACGTTCCAAGTCAATATGTTACAACAAGATGCATTTTGTATATTGATTACATAGGAGATTTAATAATCATGTAACAAATGAATAAACATATATGAAATTATTGAAGTTTTATACCAGTGATGATTTTGACTCTTGCTAAATTACTATAGCAAGATACCACATTTGCGATTATTTCATGGATCATAGTGTTAGAATTGAAGTGATGCAATAGATGTTCAATGATTTTGCATTTCTCTCACCCCAAACATTTTGAAAATAATTTTAGACCAAGCTATTTTTCTTTCCACCATCAAATTTGTGTCACTCCTCTATGTCAAACAACACGAAGTCCAGACACACTTGTCTAATATTTCTCTTGACTGTCACTGTTTTTCACTGCTAAGAGGCCCTTGAGAAGCCACTGTGACGTCACAGACACCCTTACTAAGTCTCTATAAAAACAAAATAATACAAAAACAAAGCAAAATATCTTTCCAAATGGCGTTTCCAAACACTACTGACCACATTGCTCTAGAAATGTAAGGTCAGTTCAGCCACTTTTGTGCTGGCATTTTGAAAGTGACATAACCTAACTCAAATAGCATGCAGTTTTCATGTATAAGATACACAGATACAGTAGGGAATCCATAAAGATGAACTCTCAAGGAGCATGTAACCAGGTGATTCTACCATTTAAGGAAGAGAACCTGGGGGAAGGCTCTTGGAGGATGTGTGTTTAGAGATGGGAGCTTGAGATTCAAGAGGTCAGTAGGTGACGTTAACAGAGCTCACACTTTCTGTTGAGTAAACAGCTTGGATAAAGAAACAGAAGCATGGGCTTAAACAGAAATTTTATTTTAAGGTTAAGATTTATTTTAAGGTTAAGATTTTTACGGAGATGATCAAAGATGTCCCTAGAAAGAGGCCTACAATAGAGAGGCAAGAATATGATCCTCAGGAGGTGGGTAAACCATACAGTTGAGGAGTTTACAAAGATGCCTGAGTACAAAAGAGCTATCTGTGATACTGCAGAAGCTTCATCTGATCAGTGTGGGATGTTTGCAGCAAGAAAAGCCAGCTAGGAAGAAGCTCCATATGCGGTAAGAGAGGGTGGAGGTCAGTACTCTGGTGATAGAAGTTCTATTGAGAAGGAGGAAAGATAACCCCTGAATAAAAAACTATTAAGTGACATACATGAAGCTGTGATTAATAGAGAACATTACCTGAGTGACACAAAGTGTCTGAGGGGAGAGGCGGCCCTGTATTGTACACAATTGTGTGTACTGGACAGTAGACCACAGCAAGGAAATTCTGGATGTATTACAATCTTTGCTGTTACTTTGAACATTGTTAATCAAATGCATTTTTTTTCTATTGATGTTCGATTTCCCCACATTAGAGATAAAGAAAAAATAATATCCTAACATAAAAATCATAAGGCAGTTCTGTCCAGGTTATCATTTTTTAAATAATGTTACTTATTCAAGGGCTTTCTCTTAAAATATTTTTTTTTCTTTCTAACTGAGGCGATAGGGATGTATTTAGACAAAGAGAGGAAAGAAGCAGAGCTGTGAATAGAAATAAACTGTTGTGGAATCAGACAAACCCAGGATTTCATTTCTGATTCTCAAACAATTTTTGAAATATTTGTCTCAAAATAGATAAATTTTTATTGTTGGACAATGAGATGTATATTGAACCTTTGAGTCTGTGGATGGCTAAGAAGAACCTGCAATGCAGTTGAGAAGGGCTAGTTAACAGACTTTTAAGACATGGTTCACCTAAGTGGTTATATTTTGGGTCTTAAGAAATCACTGTAATAACAGCTGTTTGCATTCAGTAAGTGTATATAGATGATTCATACAACAAAATTTTATGGCTTGTGATTGCAATGGCTATGTTGTCTGCTTGTGCCTCGTTGTTCTAGGAGCATTTTTTGAATGTGACAAAGGTGTCTCAAATGTTCAAAGTGTTCTGTACTTTCATGGTTACAAGTGTAAAATAAACTCAATAACTTGTTATGAAAAAAAGGGTTTTCTTAAATGTGTTTTTTAATAGTTTCATACAAATATGTTCTTTTATTCCTAGTATGTAATAATAATTTTAGCATTGAATTTTTGATCAGTTATGTCACAATTTTCCAATTATGAAAATAAATTTAGAATTTCTCTTTGTTAGAGAGTTCTGAAAATAAATTCAACTATAAAAGGTTAGGTAAAGACAGTTAAGTTTATGAATGATTTTCACTGCAAAGACTATGGATTTCTGGATTGTTCTAACAACCTATGTTTTTATCCTACTTTGAACTGTCAGATACGCTTCCCCAGGTGAGTTATGAGGTTACTATATATTAGCTGGATTAATACTCAGGCCATTCCAAATCTCCTGCATTATGAAGGTATCTTATTCCATCTGAACAAAGTTAGTGAAGGAAAATTAAGAGCCAAAAAATCACGATCAAGGATATTTTCCTCAACCTTTTAGGTTTCCCTTCTCTGCCACCAAAGCACAGTACTAAAAAAAAAAAATGTGATTCTTCAAGCCCAATGCTGTTTTCATAGAAAGATAAAGAATATGGGGGAGAGTTTTATGTTTCTTGAGCACCTGTCATGTGTCTGGAACTTTAAATGCGTCATCCTATATAATAAAAGGCTAATATGCAAATGTACTGAATGGCAGAACAACCAATCAATATGTCACACACCACCAGGGGCAGATGCTCAATACAGAAGCTTCCCCTATAGTGGTCAGTGCACTCCCACAGGTGGAGTGCCGCTCAGCCAGAGGCTGGGCTCACAGGTTGGCCAGTGCAGCGGCGATAGTGAGAGTCTCTCCCACCTCTGCAGCAGTGCTAAGGATGTCACGAGCGGGCCTAAGCTGTCAGTCAGACATCCCTCGAGGGCTTCTGGACTGCAAGAGTGTAGATAGAGCACAGGAGGTTTATCTCGGTGCAGTGGCTGATGCAATGCTGTGAGCACACCCCAGCAGTTCAGATCTTTCTGGCAAACCACATACACAGTACCCCGACCTTGACGCTCATTGGCTCCCTAAGAAGATGTTCCATGATTGGCCACCTCTGCTATAAATACTGCTGTACTTCTGCAATAAAATTAGACCTGCATCACAGAACCTGGTCTCCGGAGTCGTGCATGCAAGCGTCCTAGCGCTAGGGGCTCTGTTGTCCTCACCCCTGAGAGACCCCCTGCTTCACAAGAGGACACAGGCTGGGCTGAGGGATCCCCCCAAGTGCACACATTTTGTACACCAGGCCTCTAATACATTAATAATTTACTCTTCAGAGCAAAGGACCCTATTTAACAGATGAACAAACCACGCACAGTATATTAGGTACATTCTTTAAGCTCATAGAGCTGTAACTGGAAATTAAAGTCCCTTTAGCTGTTGAGATCACTCTCTTTCAATTACGTGAAAGTACTCTGATGACAAAGGGATTCTTCATATTCCAACACTAGAACAGGTTTCCCTCACAAAATAGAAATTTAGGGCCAAATAAACAACCTACTCAATTCTGTGTAAAGCACAGAAATGCTACATTATTCAGTAAGAACATGATCTTTATCACCTTATTTCCAATGTAAACTTAATTTCAGATGAAACATTGTAAACATGTATTTGAAGTGTTCTGAAAAATCATTCCCACTGTCTGATAAGATATAATACAATATTGACTTTTAAAAATTAATTTTATTGGGAGGACAATGGTTCATAAAATTATATAGGTTTAACGTGTAAAGTTCAATGATACGTCATCTCCATATTGTATTATGTGCCCACCACCCAATGTCAAATCTTGTATCAATGTATCATCTTTAACATTTACTACCCCCTCACCCTTTTCCCTCTGGTAATCACATACTGCTGTCAGTGTCTATCAGTTTTCCTTTGTTTTTCTTGTGTGTTTATTGCTTTCAGTTTTATATCCCTCATCTGAGTGAAATCATACCACATCACACCTGTTAGAATGGCTATTATCAACAATACATGTAATAACAAATATTGGTGATGTGAGAGAAAAAGAGCCCTCATTCACTGCTGGTGGGAATGTAGTCTGTTACAAATACTATGGAAATTCTTCAAAAAATGAAGAATATAGTTACCATATTTACCGTTTGTTCTATATTTACCTGAAAATTTTGAAATCATTTATTCACAAACATATATGCACCTCTATGTTCATTGAAGTATTATTCACTGTGGGCAAGACATGGAAACAACCAAAGTGCCCTTTGATAGATGATTGGATAAGGAGGTGTGGTACATATATACTATGGAATACTACGCAGCCATAAGAAAAGATGCAATACTGCCATCTTTTACAACATGGATGGATTTTGATTATATCATGCTAAGCAAAATAAGAGAGACAGAAAAAGCTAAGTATTGACTTTTTTAGAAAGAGAATTGATACTCTATGGTCACAGCAGTGGTTATCAGAAGAAAGGCACACCTTTCCCTTGCATATGTCTCTGCTGCTTTTGCACTATAATGCTAAAGCTAAGTAGGTGCAACAGAAATCAAGCCTAAATATTTACTTTCTGGCACTTTCCACGCTGCTACAAATGGTAAGAGTTCTCTCTCTCTCTCTCTCTTTTGTTTTTTACAGCTGTGTAAATGTATCACATTGTGCAAATGTACCACAGTGGTTTTATCAACTCATCTGCTGATGGACACTTAGCTATTGTAAATTGCACTGCTATGAACATAGGAGTACATATATTCTTTCTGATTGGTGTTTCAGGTTTCTTAGGATATATTTCTAGAAATAGGATTGCTGGGTCAAATGGGAATTCCATTTTGAATTTTTTGAAGAAATTCCATACTGTTTCCCATAGTGGCTGCACCACCAACAGTGTACTAAACTTCCCTTTCCTCCACATCCTCACCAACACTTGTCATTTGTTGATTTGTTGATGATAGCCATTCTGACAGGTATGAGGTGATATCTCATTGTTATTTAATTTGTATCTCTGTGATAATCATGATATCACTCATATATGGAATGTAATGAACAAAATAAACTGGTGAACAAGATAGATCCAGAGATATAGAAGCATGGAACAGACTGATGAAAGGTAGGGGTGAGGGGTTTGGGAAGGGAGAGACTAACCAGGGAAATTATATGCATCCTAGAGGCCTGGTATACAACATTTGTGCACAGGTAGGGTCCACAGGCCTAGCCGGTGATCAGGGCTGATCTGTGCAGTGACTGGCAGGGCAATCGGGGGCCTCCACTGGCACCTGCATTGGCAGGCCTGGCACTGCCCATTCACTGGCCCTGCCCCCCGCCAGCAGTTGCCTCTCTCTGCAGGGCAACCACTGACACCCACCTTGACTGGCCTGGGGCCTGCAGGTTGGGGGCAGTTCCTGCATTGAGCGTCTGCCCCCTGGTGGTCAGTGTGCATCATAGCAACCAGTCATTCCGCTGATCATTCCACTGTTCGGTCGGTTTGCATATTAGGCTTTTATTACATAGCCCATGGACGCACACAATAGTCTGGCAAAGGTCTGGAAGGGGTGGGTGCAGAATGGAGGGGGTCAATGAAAAAAAAACTAGAACAAAGGGACATCTGCAATACTTTCAACAATAAAGATGCATTTTAAATAAAGGAAAATACTTAGTTGAAAAGAGTATTTTTGTGAAATAATATAAGTAATTGCTCTACACTGTACTTCGTATTCTCAACTCCTCTCAGAGAGATATTAATTGAACATATGTTCACTTTTTTAGAATCTTAATAACAAAAAAATGTTATTGTAAATCTGTTTATGAATGAACACTGACATGGACACACACTTTAAGTAAAAATAGTAATAAATGCAAATTTTAAAATATTTTAATATTCTTCCCCTTGAGACAGCCGAAGGTTTGTTTCTTTATTAAAATTGTTTGTTTCAATATAAAATCTTGTTTTTAAAATATTTCACAGTATTAAAATCCAAACATGGATTTCTGAATAATTTCATTGGGATAAATATTTAATTTGCCTTGCACATTACTTATGTACTTTGCCACTGCATCTCAGGATATGCACTTTAATTTTTAAAATTTACATTTCAAATAGTCACAAAATATAGTTTGTTAAAAATTTCAAGCTGAATAATATAAAAAAGTTCTTTAAGATAATACTGTGCAATAGGTAACTTTTGTAATGATACTCAACATTTACATAACCAAGTCTCTGAATACCGAATGAAGAGTACTACTACCATGTTATTATATTAATACTTAGATTTAGAATGTTATTTTGATTTTTTAGCTTTTAACCTTCAAATTACTATGCTAAAATTTTAATTATTTATTCTGACTTAAAAATTTTTGAAACAATGAAAACCTTACTTTGCATTAATAGTAATCATTAATATTAGCATATTGCTGAACTATACAAGCATTTTTATATTAATAATCTCAGCTGACAAGTAGAAAAACCTAAGGCATAAGAGTAACTAATAATAAGCAATTTAATTTGACAAATAAGAAGATAGCAGAGTATGGGTGATTTATACAACATACCATATCTCAAGTTCAACCCTTTTGCTTATAAATTTTGTGTTTGTAACATAAACTCTGGGTCTTTGGGCATATTATGAAAAATTTTGAATATTCTTTCTTTACTACCCAAGTAATTCCTCCCATCTTTCCTTACATTGTCTTTTCAACGATGAGTAATGAAGATAAGAAAATATATTCTCACCATAGCAGGGGATGGGGAATGTTTGTATCAGGTCTGCAAAATCCTTTGGTCTGGCCCTGCCAAGGCATTAGGGGTTAATTAAATGTTTGACCAATTATAGCAGGCTAATTTTTAAGCTGATAAGTTTATATGGCCCACAATTGATATTATAAATATCTAAATGGCCCTAACATGGATAGTGAACAAAATAAACTTATGAACAAAATAGATCCAGAGACATAGAAGCATGGAACAGACTGATGTATTTCAGAGGAAAGGTGGAGGTGGGGGTTAGGGGGGAAAGATTGAAGGAAGGCTGAGTGTTGGGGAAGTTAAAAGTTATATAAAAAAAACCTGTGGTACATCTACACAATGGAATACTACACTGCGGTAAAAAAGAAGGAATTCTTACCATTTACAACAGCGTGTGTGGAACTGGAGAGCATTATGCTAAGTGAAATAAGCCAGTCAGAGAAAGATAAATATCTCATGATCTCACTCATTTATGGGATATAATGAACAACATAAACTGATGAACAAAAACAGATCCAGAGACAGAGAAGCATCGATCAGACCATCAAACCTCAGAAGGAAGGTAGGGGAGGGTGAGGAGAAGGGGGAGAGATCAACCAAAGGACTTGTATGCATGCATATAAGCCTAACCAATGGGCGCAAACACGAGGGGGGTGAGGGCATGAGTGTGTGGGGGGGCAATGGAGGGATAAGGACACACATGTAATACTGTAATCAATAAAGAAATAAAATAAAATAAAATAAAACAAAATAAAATAAAAAGTTATATACAAATTTCAATTATGTGGTGGTTGATGCCTCTAGCCCTGTGTTGTTCAAGGATCTACTGTAATTACCTCTACAATCTTCTTTGCAGACTGGCCATAGAAGGATGGCATGAGAAATAACCATTATATTTATGAAAATTACAGGCTTTGTACAGCAAAAACAAGGAAAAAAGGTTTTAAAATCATGCAGAATTGGAATCAAATCCTAGCTCTCCCTTATTTTGGGGAGCTGTAGATAAATTACTTAAATTTAGAAGACTTTGTATTTTTTTTTTGTTTTGTTTTTAATTTAAAACTTGGGCTAACATATACTTCAAAAGATTTACCAAAGATAATTGTTATGTAAACTTTTAGCATCTTTCAGATGCTCCCAAACTGGTTATATTGGCCTCTGATATTTATGGGAAGAGAAAAGCTCATGAAAAAGAGATTTATTGAAATAATAACTTTTTGATCCAGGGCTATAATAGAAACCGGCATTTTAAAGCAGTTGAAAATGTGGCTCTGAATTCAGATGCCCAGGTTCTTGCTCAGCTCTATATGGCACTGGGCAATCTGCTTAACCATCCCCAAGCTATATTTGTTTCAGCGGTAAAATGTGGAAGATAATAAATGCACTGGCTCTAAGATGTTCAGCAGACAATGAAGAAGGTGCTTAAAAATGTATGTGTGTGTGTATATATATATCTAAACTAATAAAAGCGAAATATTAAAATTAACCGTTTCTCCGAGACAGGGTAAGCCACGCCCACCAGCCAATCAGAGCGGCTGTATGCAAATTAGCCCAGCCAACATGGCGGCCACCACTCACGGGCCTGAGTAAACAGCCCTTTCCATTGCGGCAGAAGCGAAAGTGAAGCTGCGCCTGCTCAGCTCAGCTCCGATTAAACTGCCTCTAGCAAAACACAGCTTTTTGAAACATTGTAACAATCATAGAATCCTCCGGAGCTGAAGGAAAGAGCAGCTCCCGCCTAACCAGTAACAGTAACAATTGTTTCATTATAGACGCTGCGAGGTGAAGCACAGGAGGCTTTGTTAGTAGTTAGAAGGCCGCCTTAAAGGAACAGTGTATCAATTACCCCAGGCCTTCAAGGAACAGTATCAATTATAGGAGAAAAAACTCCAGACCTGTGTCCAGCCAGCCTTGCTGGGACGTTGGGTCAATGGGAGCTGTGGGCAGCCTGAAAGCCCGTCACCCAGGCTGGTCAGGCACACCAGCAGGTGGGCATCCCCCGAGGGGTCCCAGACTGCGAGAGGGCACAGGCCGGGCTGAGGGACCTCCCGAGTGCACAGAGCGGCTGCAGGGCGGGACAGCGCAGGACCCA